>PVJX010003400.1:0-109361 GCA_004027295.1 Dolichotis patagonum
TGTTGTTTCTTGATCCATTCTGCCAGTCTGTTTCTTTTGATTGGTGAGTTGAGGCCATTTACATTAATGGTTGTAACTGTTATATATTGGTTTATTGTTGACATGTTATCTTTCTGCTGTTGTGTCTTTAGCTTTTGATTCTGTTTAATTGTCTGCCTTGCTTAGTGGTTTTCTCCCGTGTGTATCTAGAATGTCTTTCTGTATTCTTTGTAGGTTTGGTTTGGTGTTCATGAAGTTCTTCAGCTGTTCTTTGTCATGGAAGTATCTTATTTCTCCATCCATTTTGAAGGACAGTTTTGCAGGGTATGTCAGTCTGGGTTGGAAGTGGTTTTCCTTCAGGATCTGAAAGACTTCACTCCATGCTCTTCTTGATTTCATTCTTTGTGTTGAGAAGTCTGCCGTGATTCTGATAGGTTTTCCTTTATAGGTGATCTCTCTTTTCTCTCTGGCAGTTTTTAGTATTCTATTATTATGTTGGATTTCTGGGATGGTGATTATTATGTGTCTGGGTGTAGTTTTATTTTGGTTATGGCTGTTTGGAGTTCTGTATGCTTCACTTATCCAGATGTCTGTTCCTCTTCTGATGTTTAGGAAGTTTTCAGCTATTACTTCTGTAAATATCCTCTTGATATTATTTGGGCTGTCCCCTTCTTTTTCATTTATCCCTATTAATCTTATGTTATTTTTCTTTGCATCATCTTGTAGGTGTTGAATTGTTATTTCCTGATTCTTTGTTATTTTTAAAAGATCGTGTCTTTCCTGCTCACTGGCTGCAATCTTATCTTCGAGGTCTGAAATTCTGTCTTCACTTTCATTGAGGTGGTTTTTACAGCTTTCAATAGAATGTTTGATTTCCTGTATATCTCTTTGAATCTGCTTTATGCATTCTGTTTGTTTCTTATATTGTTCTTTGAGGGATTCTATCTGTTTGCTTTGTTCCTCTAATTTTTTAGCTGTGTTTTCACTAGTTGCATTCACTATTTCTTTCATTGTTTTTATCAATTCTTCTTTTACCTGGGCAAGTATTCCTGGTGTGAATTTCTCCATAGCTTTCCCTATTTGCATATTTATTTCATTTGATATCATTTCAGACATTTCAGGTGTATGGCTTCTTTTTTCTTCTATTACACAGCTTCTAAGCTTTCTTGGGGAGGGCTAGGGCTTTGAGCCTGCCTTTTGGTCTTTCCTTTTGTCATTTTTCTGTATTTCCTTACTTTGAGCAGTGTTCCAAAGCTTTCTCTGCCTATGTGGCAAATTACCTGTTACACCCTCAGTTCCTGGAGGGGCAGTGGCTCCCCCACAGGCTCCTGGCTTCCTCACAGGATCCTAACTCCCCTCTGTGGGTTCCTGGCTCCCTAAGTTGTAAGGCAAATTGTGGGTGTGGCCACCCCGGAGCCTGTGGAATCTCAGGCAGGCCAGGCCTCCTTGCCTTGTCCCAGGCAGGTCTCCAGGAGATTCTCTGTGAGTGAAGGGCCTACAGGTCCCAAAGAGTCAGGCCAGAATGTTGGTTTCTGAAAAGTTCCCGGTCCCAAACAGACCTGGCCGATGCCAGTCTCCACAATATTCCCAATCCAAACAGCCCGGGCCACTCTGTGGGTCCGAGAGTTTCAGGTCCCAAAGAGACAGCCTGAGGTGCTGCTTTCTGGGAGACTTCCTGGCGGTGAAGGGCGGGGCTATGGGCCCAAACAGACCTGGCCCAGATGCCGATCTCCAGGCAGTTCCTTGCGGATGTAGGGCAGGCCTACCATCCCCAAAGAGTCCCCCCGAGATGCAGGTCTGCACAGACTTTCCATCCAAACAGCCCAGGCCACTCTACGGGTCTGGGAGTTTCAGGCCCCAAAGAGACAGCCTGAGAAGCTGCTTTCTGGGAGACTTCCTCTACTTTTTACTTTTTTAATGGTGTCATTAAAAAGAAACAATTTTCAATTTTAATTTTGATGAATTGAAAATTATCTTTTTTGCTTTTATTTTTGGTGTCACATGAGAAACATTTTAAATAATATCTTTGCAGAAATTTAAGTAAGAATTTTACATAAAAGAAAATGACATATAACTGTGCATTTGTAAGAAATTTAACATAATTTAATAGTCTATATATCTTTATAGTTTTTTTCTGAAAAGTAGTAATGTGCTTTAAGATCCATCTTTTTTACTTTCTTTTTCATATGGACTACATTCTAATTCCAAATTTAGCATGTATTTTTTTCATATATATTTTAAACAGGTAACATATATTTTTCATATATATATATTTTAATATATATATTAAATTATATATATTATAATTATATATAATATATATAAATTATATATTAAATTATATATATTAAATTAAAATATATATAAAATATATATTTTCACATATATTTTAAACAGGTAACATATTTTTCATATATATTTTATACAGGTAAAATAATCAACAATAGATGTTTCATGTTAGACATTTGCATAAATAGTTTGTGTCTAATATTTATTATAGTGTGCATTTTTCCTCAAGATTAATGTTTTTAGACATTCATGTTCAGTCACATAGGTCACTTGATTTTCACCTTGGTATAGAATTAAATTATATAAATGTTATTTTCTATAGATGTAACTGTAAATTGCTTTCTATTTTTATTTTTTGTTTTTTATGCTTTGATATCTTTGAATTTTCTCTTAATGCTCAGTGGAATAGTTTCTAATACCATTTATGTACCAACAATATTATCAAGTGGAATAGTACACTTAAACATTGCACTATAAGTTTGTTCATTACTCCATTATAATAATTTGCATATAATCAGAAAAGCATGTCAACCTGTTCCTACTTATTCATCAATAAATTGTCACACTGATTTTTACCAAGATAATAAGTTATCTCATTAACATTTGAATTTCTGTTTATTACTAAAATTGTTTTTCATATTTATTGATTTACAGATTTCTTATGCTATGACATTTCTATTATTTTCATTTGACTATTCCTCTGTTGCTTTTGTTTTTCTCTTGATGTTTATTTTTCCACTGTTAAAATTTCTAATGTATTCGTCATGTTAACATGGGTTACCTGAATGTTAAGTTTTATGGCATATTTTTCTGAGAAGAGTTTTAAATTTTAATGTAATTGAATTTATCATCCCTTACCTTTAAGATTTATTCTTCTTGTGTCATATTTTAAAATCATTCTCTACTCCAAATCCATAAAAGTATCTTCTGATATTACTCTTGAAAATTTGAAAGATTTCATTTTGTGTTTAAATTATTAATCCATCTTGATTTGATTCTTGCATATAGTGTCAGGTATTCAACTTAATCTTTCCATAGACATGGACATAGCCAACTACCCCAATATTACTAAATATTACCTTTTATCATTGTTCATCTTGACTGGTGTATAGTGCAGTTTCATTTATATAATAAATTCCTTCTCATGAATCATGTTTTCCAATATTTTCTTCAATGTCTTTTACTAGATCTGTTCCTGGGTTTCTTGTATATTTCATTGCTCCTATAAATAGCATCTTATTTCTATTTTATTTTTAGTAGGTTTTGCTATTAAGTTTTTGTGCTGGCTTTATGCTTAAGTACTTACCTGAGCTCTTAAAAGTTTCTTCCTGAAGAATTTAATAAGAATGGATCAGTACTAAGGATCGATGATTGCAAACACTCAAAATAATTGACAGAAAATACCATAACACTATCTTCATCTTAGAGAAATTCTTTATCTCTTTATAGAACACTGGTTGATAGTGTTAGTTTTAGCACTATGAGGATTTCATTCCATAATGTTGTGGACTTTGTTTTGGCTATTAAGAGGCTACTGATAATCAAACTGTTGTTGGTTTTGTTTTTATACTTATGCAGTTTTCTTTTCTTGTAACAATGGTATTTTTTTCTTTCTTTCTTTGTCTTTATCTGTAGTTTCACTAAAATATGACCAAAGTGAAATTTCATTTTAATTTTTATACTCAGAACATTTTAAAGGCTAATTTGATTTTAGGATTTACTTTTTATTAATTGTGAAACATTCTCTCCTCAAATTCTTATTTTGATAGATGAGGACTTTTAACCTTCCATTCATGTTTTTTAATCTGTTTCTTTAAAAAATTTGTTAGTGTATGTTTGACATACATGATAAATATATCCATCTTGGGATATTGGTTCACATATAAATCACATTTTGATCCTTATTATTTCCCCGTCCCCTCCCCTCCTTCCTCTTTCCCTCAATTCGAGATTGCCTTTCTACCTATAAAGTCTATCTCCCTGTTTACTACTATCTTTCTTTTATTTTTCTCTTTAAATTATTTTTCAAGTTTCTCATATAAGATAAACTATGTGGTATTTAACATTGTATGTCCGATTTTTTTTTCCTATTGTGAACTACTAATCCCTCTTTTGTATTGTTTCTTCCTTCAGCTTCTTATGCTGCTTTTTGAATAATTTCTCCATGTATTTTTTTCTTCTCTCTCTCTCTCTCTCTCTCTCTCTCTCTCTCTCTCTCTCTCTCTCTCTCTCTCTCCAGGAATCAAACTCAGGACCTTGTACTTGCTTGTGCCACTGAGATATACCCCCGCCTCCATATATTTTTTTCTAATGGGCTGATCATCTCCATCTTTCTAATTTCCTAATCTATCAAATGCTTTTTTTCTACTAACACATTTTTTATTTCTGAAACTTCTCTTTGTATTTCTCAAAACATGCTGTTTCTTTTATTTATAAGGTTGCAGTTTCCTTGTGACATTTTATTTATCATTCAGTTGCTTTACCATATTTTTGTTTACATATCTCACAGTGTTGCTTCATGATTTTAAGCTCTAGAGGTGTTAATCCTTTAATGTGCTGTACCTGCTCACATTCCTTCATAGTGAATTTTTGCATTTTTGATCATATGCAGAACTTCACTAAGAACAGTTTTTCCTTTGGCAAACTTAAAGTTTGAGTTGTAAAACTATTTCTGGGGAATATTCTGCATTTATTTCACAGAAAAATACACTGAGAACAGTTTCTATACACAGTATTCACTAAAGAACTTCTTATCATCCAGGTGATGCAAATTCCAACTCTACCCCTGCCTGTTCTCAGTGATTTTTGTTTGTTATTTCTATAGACCCTTTGTGGCTTCATCCTCCAGTGACTGGAGATTTTTAATAAGCCACTGGAGATTTTTAATAAGCTTTTTGATGAAAGGGATTTAGACAAAATCTCAGTACTCTCTCTGTAACCTCCAGGAGTTCAAGGTCATATCTTGTTTTCACTGGACATGAAACCTCAGGTTCTGGCTTGCAGTCTCTGATCTTACATAAAAATCCAAGTTTTTCCTAAACTTACTGTGATGAGAGGTTCTGACCTTACAGATCTGATTTTCCGTTTACTCTCTCTTTGTCACTTGGGAATAACTTTCCTTTAGGTTCTTTCACATATTTCCTATTTTATTTGTATTAATTCAGCATTTCCATGTTATCTGGAAAGTTCAATGTCAGTGTCAATACATTTAGTTCAAATTTAAAAAGCAAAACAAAGCAGTAAGACATGCTTAATTTCTCCATTCTTAAAAAAATTATAACAGTTTGTAAAGTTCTTGAGCATTTATTATAAACATAAGGAAAATTTAAAATAAGGGGTAATCTATATTAATGTCAACTTATTTAATAAATTGGTCACACTGCTCTGATTCAATTCTAAAGTTTTATATGCTCATCTTTCTATACCCATGGATTTCATATCCATAGATTAGACTGAATTAACCACAGATAGAAAATATTTAGAAAAATATTTCATCTATACAGATATTTCACAAATACAGATATTTTCTTTTTTTTTCTCCTGAGAAACAGATTTATATAGCATATACTTTGTCATCTGAGTTACTTTCTCATTTCTGATAAAATTCTCAATACTCACAACTTCAAAAATGAGAGTTTTCTCAGATTACAAGATATAGGCATGAAAAAATGGTCAATGAGAGCACAAACTGTTCTTTTTGGTGAACTAATAGAAATTAGTAGTATAATTATATATATATATATATATATATATATATATATATATATATAATCTTTTCCCTTCTTTCTTTTCTCTTTTCCCTCTTACCAGTTGTTCTTCCCCTTTGAGCAGTTTTGTCCTCTTTTACTTTCACATCCATGGTACATTTTGAATTTTATTTACTTTTTCAGTTTTTTACATTACTACCTTAAAGATAACAATATGCAATATATTAACCATTGTTAATCTCCTATTATTTTGTTTTGAAATTCATTATCACCATTGTTATTCTTTTTTTGTTTTGAAAGTTTAAAAAATGAAGCGAGACTATAAATGTCCTAATGTAGAGAGATACTGAAGACACATAATAAAATAGCAAAGTATAAAATAGTTTTAAAAAATGAGAGGCTTAATTTGCTCATAGTTTCAGTCTGTGATCAGTTGGCTCCAAGGCAGAACATATTGCGATAGAAGGTCATGGTGGAAGAAAAGTGATTAATATGGTAGTAGGAAGAAAGTAGAGCAGGTGAGGAGAGTAAGAGCAGAAGGTGCAAGAAGCAGAACACAGGCCCCAAGACCACAATGCACCCAGACATACCTAGAAGTATGCTCAGTCAATCCCCTGAGCAGATCCCAAAGCCAATCAAATTGGGGCTCCACCCTGATCACTGTAATAGGATTAGGTATTATAAGTACTTTAGAGATGATTTGAAGTATACAGGGGAATCCTGTAGGTTATCTGCAAACACTATGCCATTTTACATAAATAATTTGAGCATTCAAAGATGTTGGTATTTATGCATTTTGGTACAGTATCTCTATGATATTCTGGAACCAATTCCCCATGAATGATAAGAATGACTGCACTTCATTAGTTGGGGCCAAAGATTCCGTAGAATTCTGTTAGCAAAATCATTGTAACTATATTTACTCTTCCTAAAATTTCTAAAAGTTTTGGTTTATACTGGTCTTGGTCAACTTTCCTGTTTGAAGGACAAATATGTGAGACCACAACATACAGGAGGAGAAGCTTATTTGACTCTTGATTTCAAAGCAGTCAATCCATTATCGGCTGGTTTAAAAGCATAAAAATCATTGCAGAAGGGTATAGTGGAGCAAAACTTCTTAGTTCATGGAAACTGGTAGGCAAAACAGGAGCAAGTGTCAAGAAAAGGGTGAGGAACCAGGCATAGTACTCAAAGTCACACCTGTATGACCAACTCAGACACAAGCAAGTGTGTTTCCTAAATCCCTAGGTCACTCTTAACCCAATCATGTTGACAATTAAAGTTAGTCATCAGTTCCACACTTTGTCAACCTGATACCCAATTTATTCTTAAACAATACTTGATTTCCAAATAAAGACAGTAAGTTAAAATTTTCCCTAACATGATACAACTGGCTTCAATACAGCTGCAATAAACCCTTCCTCAACATCTCAAAAGTTCTAGCATTGCTCAAAAGTTCAAGAGTCAGTTCTCTTATGGAACTCGAGGAAAATTCTGCTCTTCTGTGTCCCATAATAATCAAAAAGTCAGTTACATTATTGTAAGATATTATGACACTAAAAATGATAAATAATCCCATTGAAAAAGGAAAAAATAAGGAGATACAAAAAAACAGAACAAAGGTAAGATGGAAACCCAACATGCAAACATGGTAAAAGTACTATAATCCCATGTCCAGAATCTGGGGCATATGGAAGTAAGATATGGGTTCCAGAGAGGTTTGGCAACCTTACTGATTGCAGTCCATGTGGCCTCCTCTTGGGCTAATTCCACTCAAGGCCACTGACTTTCTTTAGCATATGTTTCATGTTTGTGGCATCTCTGACTTCTTGAGTTTTCCACTGTATTTTCTGCTGCATTTCCACTGCTTTGTGAATACACTTATCTGGGCACCTTTTCTCTTCTTCCAGATCTTATTTTGAGCTATATGTATCAACCTCAATGACCCTCCCACAACTTTCATATTCTGTATGCCTGAAAAATAAGCATCATGTGGGCAATAGTAGATCTACCACCCAAGGGGGTAGCCAAGTCCTCTTGGACCACAGCTGTGGCTGATTGTGTTCATTTGAGAAGTTAGGAAGCTTAACTAAGTCAGCTCAGTAATTCTGTACTTAGGGTATAGAGGACCCACCCTAGGGCGGCTCATTGCCTTAACTATGTAAAGAGGAAATGAGGAAGACCAGACTTGCTTCTGTTCTTTCAGAGATGCTGTTGTTGCCTTCAACTTGGGCGCCATCTCTTGACTTCTAGCACAGACTGGCTTTTGCCTCAGATCCTTCAACCTTCTCTGGTAGACTCTTCAGCCTTCCCATGTACTCTCTTCAGCCCTCCATCATAGACTCTTCAGGCTTCCACTACTAGATCCGTCAGCCTCCTGACACAGACTTGCATGGGACACTGCAGTGAACTCATACTGAAGTCTCCAGTGTGCAGACACCCTCATCTGCCTCTGTGGGTGACCATCTTAAGACAATATTCTAATTTCTTATACTTGTACATCTTGGGTTATATCTGTTTTGTAGTAAAACAATGACTGATTCATTGTTCTAGTGGTCTCTGAGTGTCTAGATGACTGGATATGATGAAATTAACCACAGGAAACCAACTACCTGGGTAAATTTGCTTGAGCAAAGGGTCCAAGGACTCTCGTCTCATAAAGAGATTACTTGCACTCCTGAGTTTTCTATGGGCAGGATCTTAATGATTCCTGAGATGCCTTTGGCGCAGCTTTCTTCTGTCCCAGTTCAAAGTACCTGATATCTTTTGAAAGGCACTTATCTCAGCAGTCATAGCTCCTTTAGCTCCAAATTTATATTTGGCTCTTTTCAAGCCAAAACTTCAGTTTTCAAAACCTTTCCCTCCTGATCTTTAAATCTGACAAATATCAGCTGGCGGTACTTATGCCACAACCGGACACTGGTATAACCCCTGTGTGTTTCTAACTTTGCCTTTTTAAAGTTTTAATGCCTTATATGTGATATGCTAAACAAGCATTCAGTTTTATTGTGCTGAATAAGCAGCAGAGAGAGATTATCACTGAATCATTCAATTTGTTTGGTGTTCAAAAATCTTATCAGTATCATTTGTACATGTTTATTTTACTTTATTTCTTTTTTCCACCTATAATAACAAAATAAACAGTTTATAAGTAATCTGAATGCAGTAGGTTTAGTGTAAGCCTAAATACACATTCCAAAGAGGAAACTGCACGATGCCATTTTACAAACTCTGAACAGAAAGTATTTATTACTTTTCTGTGCCTGCGAGGAAAGCCAAGGTACTCCATTCTCAAAAGTCTTTTGGTACAGACTTATGCTTTTAGCAAGCTGTGATAAATCACTTGCATATTTTCTTTTGTAAGGGAAATTTTTACCTGGTTCTTTCAACATTATTAATTTCCTCTCAAATTATGAATTGTTTCATCAGTGAAAAATTACTTGGAGCAAAATATTAAAGGAAGCATTAATAGGGAAATATTAGCAGTATTCAATCTCACTAACTTCTGTTTCCTTTTTTTTTCTTGGTGAAATATGTTTCCATTCAACAAATTTTAATTACTCACCAACTACATGTACCAGGTATATTATGGGATATCAGGGATGGCCTATGATCTGAAAATGCTTAGCTCTAATGATGACTACAATGTAGACATCCAAAGAAACAGCATTAAACAACCAAACCTATCCTTTGAAATACTGTAATCAAAACAAAAATGTTTATGTGCTGGTTGTTCATTGGGTATCTTTGTTTTGTACAGTGATAAACCAACTATTATCTAAATATGTCATTCATAGCTTTGTTTCACATATGAGATAAGAACTCTAACTCTTAAAATGAGCTCCTTAAAGATGAAAGAGAGTTAGATACTGATATAAAGAGTAAATTATTAACTATAAATAGGCAAGGAACTATGAGGCCAATTAAGTGGAAAGTTAACAGCAGTGCTTTTAAAACATGCCAAATTTTTAGGGTAAGTCATCCAGTCTCTAAAGATCTGCTGATGTCTAGTGCTTTTATACAAGATTTTTTTTTACATAGATTTGGAATTTGTTGTAGTATCTTATGACTGTCTGTTCTTTAGCAATGATTTTTCTATGCTGTGGAATGGGTGAGATATAATTATACATTTTGGTAGCAATTAAAGCTCTGCCTTGCTATTACAGTGAGCCTTTCTAGACAGAGCCATAAACAAACAGTCTAGTCCTCTGTGGGAGACAAAGATGTACAAGTGTGATTAATGGTTGGCATCCATGACACCTGGAGCCAAACAGTTGGAATCAGACCTCAGGAAATGTTTCAAGGACACAAGGAAGCACCATCCCGGCAACACAGATGCTACAGAGAAATCATTACATCCGTGATGAAAACGGTAGATAAAGGAAGTAGCTGAAATTAAGCAGAAACCAGAGGGCAGAATGCAGGCAGGAAAAGGGCTAAAAGAGACAAAATACAGTAAACCCGGCAAGCTGCACCTGCACTCATGAACCATGCTGTACTTTGCCTTTTGTCCTCTTAGTGTCCATTTCTGTCTGGCTCCTTTGCAGATTTCAAGTGGGGTTTCCCTCTCCACTGGTCTCTGCTCTTGCCTCTTTACCCAAAGCATTTCTTTGGCTTGCTCCTTTAGACCTTTCTGCCTCGCTTAGTTGCTGCTTTTTTATTTTTCCTTCGTCAGTGTGTAAAGAATGAATTCTAAGGAATTTATAAAATTCTTTAAAAAAACAACACAAATTTTTAAACTATGGGTATTTATTTCTGGATAATGGTATTTATACTGACCACCTTGTAGTTGGGGACACTCATGTATTATAGGGTCTATGACAATGAGCCCCAGGTGGAAGCTAAGAAGTTAATCTCAAATAATTCAATAGGATAGTAGGTATCAGAACCTAGCAAAAAGAGTGGAAAAGAGAGGGCTAGAGAGAGGATTGGTGATTGCAACAGGGTGTGTTGGATAGAGGGAATAACTTCTAACGTTCTATATAGCACAGTAAGGTAAATGTGGTTGATAACAGTTAATTAAATATTTCAGAATAGTTAGTAGATAGTATTTGGAATGTTACCAAATAAGGAAATGATATATGTTTAAAATGATAGATGTTTCTCTTATCTTAATTTGATTGTTACATATTATATCTGTATATGGGAATTTTACCTGATACTCTATAAATATGTAGAGATATGTATCAGTTAAAAAACATTTTAAATAACAAAGATTTCTGGTTGCAGTGTGGTTGATGAGTAAAGAACTGCAAAAAGGGATTCAGGAATATATTTTATAGTTTTGCAGATTCTTCATGGTAGTAATTTTGAGAGCAAATAAGAAGCGAAATAAAGAGATTTGATGCTAATTAGGAATAAATCAATAAACTTAGGCAATGTATTAGCTGTGAGGAGTGGGGAAAGAGGGTGCAGGAATGATATTCAGATCTTGAGCACCTAAGCAGATAATCAACTTAGGAAATGGTAAATAGCCGGATCCGGAATTTCAAAGCAGGTACAGAGACAGCACGGTAGCCTGAATAGACATAGTGCTAGGCAGTTCTGTCTCGGACAGGAAGTAATCGCCTAGAAAGCACACAAGTGATTTTGGTGATAGCTAATAAGAATTCCCTAGACTTCAACACTACCTTTCATTTTGTTGGGTTCCAATAAAATCCTTCATAAATAATTACCTTATTTATGTAAGCTTATTAAAATATTATTTTTAATAATTATTAATTATTAATAAATTAATAATATTATTTTAATAATTTTAAAATTATCAAAACTATTAACTTTATTAATTTTTTCCATTTTTAAATTTATATGAGCATAATATTTTAAAATAATATATATGGTCAATCTAAGATGATCTGATTATGACAAAATTCTAAAGAGTTGCCAAATGTTCATTTAAAAAAATACTTGTAATCTCCACTAATTTAGACCAAAGAGAGGCCTACAGTACAGCAGAGTAAGGCAGTAAGAATAACAAATTTGAGAGGTAAATAGAAATTCTGACATAGTTATTTTAATTTGCCCTAATTGACAACTTTCCTGGGCTACTGGGACAAATTACAGCTATCAGATAATGAGCTATCAGACTAATCTTAGTTTATATCATTTAGAAAAAGCCTTTTTAAATTTTACTTTAGCTCATTGTCAGTTGTGGCGTGATTTGCCAATGCTTATCTTTGACCCCTATTTATCTTCTGAACTCTAGATAAACTTGGTAGCATGATATTTTGAGACAAGATTTAAACTTTTCCCTTGAACATGTTCTATAATGTTTGCCCGTCTACAAATGTAACTCTAATCATTCATTAGCTTAGAGACGCATGATGCAACAGAAAGCAGAAGTAAATCTGAGGGTTTTAGATTTCAAAAACCTATCCCTTGAGAGAGTATAGGGACAAACTCAGAACATAAAACATGAATTTGAAAGGATATGTGATTAGTTAGCGGTACAGGTCTGCCATCCTGGAGACTAGAACAAGTGTCTCTTGGCTGGGAAAGACAATGAGTCAGAGAAGTAAAGAAAGCTGAGATACTGATAGATTCCCCCAGAAAGGCCTCTGTGCCCTCTTCTGTCCTGTTCACCAGAAATGCCAGGACTGAGTTCCAATCACAGTCTCGCTCTGAGAGCAGAGAGAACCCACTTCCTACATCACTGTGTGTCAAATCTTACTAAAAAGCAACATAAATTTTTTAAAATGAGGTTCTGACT
Organism: Dolichotis patagonum; assembly: GCA_004027295.1. Taxonomy (NCBI): domain Eukaryota; kingdom Metazoa; phylum Chordata; class Mammalia; order Rodentia; family Caviidae; genus Dolichotis; species Dolichotis patagonum. Next base: position 12,685 of record PVJX010003400.1, read on the forward strand.
TTTGCAGTTTCATAGATTGAGGTAATTATTTAACATCATTAAAGGAAAAGTCTTAAAGCTACATGGAAAGAAATTTGGAAAAAGAAGACTAATTTTCTGATATCTGAGAATCTTATATTCTATACTAACTCTGTTGCTAAGTTAAAACATGTCAGTGTATCCAGGCTTCATTTTGTCCATAATCAGGTGGAAGATCATAAAGTCAATGTATGCTTGACTACTTTAAAATATAATAAAATGAAATTCAGTATTAAATCCTTATGAATTTTTTACAAGAAAAAAATACAGTGAAAATCTAGTAGTACCATATGTCATAGTTTATTTTCTTTTGCTAATAACTCAGTTCCATAACCTGCATGAGTTATAAGAGGTTTATTTGGCTCACACATTTGGCCACATCTGGTGACACTTCTCTGACTGGCAAAGTACCAATAGTAAGAGGCAGGGACTGTGCATGTGCCTATGTCTCCTGGTCTCTCACCCTCTCTTTTAAAGACCACAGAATTCAATCATGGGGACTCTACATTAACGACCTGATCTAGACCTAATCATTTCCCTAAAGTCCTCTTTCTGAAAATCATAGTCAGATTATGTTTCCACTCTTTATTACTTCACAATGGGAATAAAACTTCTCCGAAAGCTTAGGGAACACACTCGGAACATACCCAGACAATAGACTTTAATTAAAATACATTTTATTTGCTGGGTATGAAGGACACATTTAGTTCTAGGTACTCAGTAAGCTGTAGCCAAGTCATCTGAGCCTAAAAATTAGAGGCCAACCTGGAGATCATAGCAAAACTCCATCTAAACAAAACCAAGTAAAACTACAACAGAAATAAAAAAACGGACTGAAAAACAGCTTTATCTTCTATGTATATTTATATGTGAAAGCTACTTTCCTAATCATTCTATCACTAGTGGAGTTAATGCCTCCATCATTTTAAGATTCTTTCTCTAAGAAATCTATAGCCATTTATTCCTTGACTATTTTTTTGAATGCGAGGACCATTAGAGTTTGTCATATTTTTTTAAAGAAGAGAAATTTAAAATGACCTTTCTCAAATAGATTTGATCTGAAGTTTGCTGGATGAGGCTTACAAATGGATCTCACAAATTACGTGCAAAACCTCTATACAGAAAACTATAATGATAACTGAGCTGTATATCATGTTTATGAACTGGAAGATTCAATATTTCAGACATTCCTATCATCTTGTCTTGAAATCCTATATCACCATTGTTTTATCTACTATTGTTGTCATCATAATTTTGCTTTTGTTATTGTTTTTTAATCATTTGTTTGCTTCTTGGTTTTCTGGGTTTTTTTTTCTGTTTTTCTTAAAATTTTTTAAAAATTATTTTGAAGGTAGTAAAATACAACAGAACCAGATGGAACAAAGCCAATTGAGACAGTGTAGTGAAATTGGTACAGAACTTCACAGAGGTTAGGTACTATACAGTAATAGGTACCATAGTATATCCCATAGTATATCTCGTTATCTTCACAATAGTTGTTCTTTCAACCAGGTATGGAAAAATCAAAGGAAATACAGAACATTACAGAACCCATCAAAACAGAATATTGAATAGAGCAATCAGAACAAAGCGAAACAGTGATAAAAAATATTTGGCCTCAAAGAGATGGTAGAAGGAAATCCCCCTTATTTGCCATACTACATATGGTCAGCCTCCCAAGAGAAGCTCACACTTCTGGTTCCCATTTGCTAATGGGGGTAGGGGGGATGTTTGAGATTGACTCTCAGCTCGTGTGCTGGTAGGCTCACAGCCGCTTTGCAGGGCTGCGAGCTGATGACTTGGTTTCCCAGTGCCCTAAGTTCCAATAGGGCATAGATCTCTGGGTTTTTTTCTCTATAAAATACAGAAAACTATTTCAAAAAAATACTGGTAGTATTTCCCTCATAGTGATCGATAGATTTGATACAATCGCAGCGTGAGTCCCAATGAATTTTGTGTATGATTGTATGTTGTAAATGACAAGCTGATTATTAAACTTATATAAAAACACAAAGGATAAATGAGAGACAAGACAGTTTTGAAGATGATCAAGATGCATAGAACATAAATTTCCCAGATCTCAGAAAACTAGACTTCTATTTCCCAAATTCACTTTGCATAAGACTAAAGAGTTGAATAGCTGACTTGAAATTTAGCCTTTACTACAAAAAAATGATGAGATCAAGAGGTCTCAAAGGAGAGTGGGCAATGTCCTTGTCCACAGTGAGTGCCTATCAGGTTGCAAGCACACTTTGGGGGTCAAAAGTCTAAGAAGCCCAAGAAACAGCTAACATCCCTATCTAGGGTGTGCCAAAGCCATTTGAGGACTTTTGGCTGTACCACTAGTTGCCAAGATGTAGAATTCCTGTATTTCCCACTCACAGTCTTCAGCATTTGTGTAGGCAAGTGCTTCCCCACTGCTTACACCACGTACAAGTAACTGACAATGCAATGTTGTTGTTTTTTAATTTTTGCAGTTTGTTATGTCAAGCTGCGTCGAGGTTATTATAGTTATTTTCTGACTCTCTGTCATTGCTTTTGGTACATGATATTCAGAATCTGTTGTGAAATCTAAAAATGTCTGGTTGGTAGCTGCAGTCTTAGGGAAGCTTATGGCAACCATTCAACTGCCGTATAACTGGAATGATTCCCAAAGGTAATGGTGAGTTCAAGTCTCATAATAAAATGAGACATTTTGCTTTCTTTTTTGAATCTGTATTTCTTTAAGGATCTTAGTTTCATTTTAATTTCTTTACGCAAAGCAAATTAGCGTTGTGTTGATATCTTCCCAGGAATGGAACTTCCTATAGAATATAGACTCCAGAAACATCAAAGGTGGCATACAAAGTCACACACAACCCAGAGATGGTTAGCAATGGAGGTGAGAGGTCATGCTTTCAAAACCCAATGAAGCCATCACACTCTTATGTATGGTTTCATATTTCAGCATGGACTAAGAACAAAGATCATTTGAGTTTCTATTTCTGGGATACAATTCAGTTCTTTGTGATATTAAAACACTTAAATAACAAACAACTAGACATTAAGTCAGTAGTACTGCTATCGCGTGGCTGTTGTGATTGCCATGTGGTTAATGCTAGAGTAAAACACTATATAACAAAATATGTACCCAAAGATAATTCTATGGCAACAACCATGTAATAACATCAAACAATATTACCCAATATTCTATTTTTTATCATTGAATGTATCTCAAATTATAACATGATGAAAGCTCCCTGGATTTTATCCCACATGACGATTTGTAATGAACCCACAAGGATGCTGTTTCACAAGCTGACATGCAGGAGAGACAAAAGGGCATTTGGGGAAAGCTAATTCCTTGATGGGAATTAGAAGGGATGTTGTAGATTTGAGGGGAGTGGAACATCTGTCTTCCTTTTTATCCAAGGATGGAATGGGTGAGAAAGAAATTGGGAAAAAAAGATTGAAGGCTTTCAAGGAAAAAGACTGTGTACCATATGATAAAAGTAATCTATAAAAAAAATGAGCTCCTTTGCTGCACTGAATTCAGTTACCTGGGAGATACACAAAAGGATCCCAAGTGCTGACATCGTGTCCCCAAGCAGAACATGAGCCAGCCTTAGGGATATGGGCAGAACACAAGGCTGTCCAGGCTCCTGCTCAACAGCTAAGGCAGCCACAGTCAGACATTGGCTCCCACACACACGTGAAGTGTCTGGTGCATGACAGAAAAAAGTTGACCCAGAAAATTACTGTTTAATTCTGCTCTTTTGTTCCTATTTTTACTACCAGGCCAATATGACCTAGGAAATGTAGATTGCATAAGAATTGAAACACTCTCTGGAGAAAAGGTAAACATAAGTTTCAACTTTGCCTTGGCCAATATTCCTTCTTAATTTTCCATCTTCTGGGATAATATTTGCAGAACCTAAAACATCCCTCTACTTCTCTGCTTCCTGTTCACTCATGTTAGTCTAGGCACGGTTATCATAAAACTGAATCCTAAATGCCATCTTTTGTCACAATATTCAGTTTGAATACATACTTTGATCTGCTAAACTTGAGTATATTCTGCTGTTAATGCAAAGCTCTTGGAGTCATGCCCCACTTCTCCCACTTTTCTGTATTATGTTTTGCCTCCTACACTGTATGCATCTGTTCTGCTTTCCTTCTGGGATTTCCTCTACCATCACACACTCACTGCCACCCAGATGTTTTCTACTTTTGTCTGCTACAGTATCTTCCTGCTTGTCACCGCTCCTTTCCAGTCTGTTTTCTGGCAACCGCCAGAATTGTGTTTACAGAGTGGAAACAAGATTATGTCATTTCTTTAATTTAAAACTCTCTCTGTTTCTATAAGAAATACAGCTAGCGTTCTAAAACTCAAGGTGGCATGATAAAGGTAGACATGGATGGCCTAATGGAGCTCTGGCAATCCTCTACAAGTATACTAAACAGATTACCATAAGAGCATTAAGCATATTTTTCATATAAAGAGTGTCAGTAAAATTTCAGCACATTCCCATGAATTTGTAATGTAACTTATTCCCTTTATGTCTCCCTAAAATTTCTCTGAAACACAACAGTGTGACACATAAGGCCTTTCACTATCCAGCTGACTGTAGAAGTCGGTGCAATGTGAGTTGGAATAGCATGAGTTGCCGAGGCTACAATAATATTGTAGAATCAGGCAGTCCTGGATATCGAGCTTGGATAACTTACTGTCTTGGAAATGCATTATCTCTCAGCTTTATTTGGTTTATATGGCTAACAGGATATTTCCATTTTTATAAGACTATTTCACATATTAAATTTAACAACAGGGTAAACTGGAAAAATAATAAGTATTCATCAATTGTAATTTTTCCAATATTAAGTTCTTGGATTTCAAAAGATACTATTTGAAGAACTACCATTGCCCTTCCTACTGATAAATACTTCCCACATCATTTTATTATTTTTGTTGCAAAAAGCCCACATCCAATTGGCTGAATCATAAAGAGAATATATCATCTTGTCAACCTCAAAAAGTTCAAAAGTAGAGTGGGCTTTAGGTTCAATGTATACCAGATGCTGCTTACAGTTGTCTATGATGCTTTCAGCTCTGTCCTTCTCTATGTATTAGCTTCTCTTTCAGATTGCTTCCCCTCATGATGACAAAGTAATTGCAGACTTTACAATTATAACTCACATTATCAGAAAGCAGAAAGGATATTTGCATCCCAGAATCTCTAAACCAAGTCTGAGATTTATTCCGGTTGGACGTCTTTAGTCACCATCCACCTCAAACCAATGTCTACATTGAGGTTACATCTTCAGTGTTAAGTATGTCCTAAACTGTATACTCCCTTCTCTATACAGGAAGAAATCATTGGGGAGAAAGAATATATTATATTTTCTGATTCTTAAAAGGTTGCTTAAAAGATTGCATCTGAAAACCTTCAGTTGACAACTTACGCTGCTCACACTTAGGAACACTCAGAAAAGCATTACTTGATCTTAAATAATTTCAGGCCAATTTGAAAAGTTTAGCAATTTTTATCTAAAATGATTTTTCTGACTCAATTTTTCTTCTGTGGTAGGAGGAATCAGCAAACTCTGTTGTTTTTGAGTTTCACTTCAAATTAGATTATTCAAAAATTGCCTCTCAAGTCCAACCCAGGAATCCAAACTGGAACAGAACACAAAACCTTGCATTGTGCCTTCTGAGAAGCCAGTAGGTGACTTTGTTTCTCACTTGTCTCCAAATTCTGTTTTCTTCAAGTACAGGTCTGAACACTCTCCAGACACCACTAACAGGGTGGGGGAGTTGTAACTCCATCTTGGCTTATGAAGCTCACCACAAATTCCTCAGAGATACGTCAGAGTAATATTGTGAATGTGCTGGAATGTGGGAGGAGATTGACAGCGGTTCTATAACTTTATGAAGTATTTTTCTTTGAAAAACCAAATTAAAAGGAGAATATATACTTAGACTAGCTGAACTGGGAATTTTGGATTAATGCAAAAATATAAAGAGGCTTATTAACTTCTTCCAAATGTTTAGAGTTAAATTAGAAGAACATTTTATTTTAGATTATCTCATTAACTCTATGGAGAGCACAAACTATCTCATTTTAACCACTTATTCATTCAATCATTTATTCTATTCTACCAACAATCAGTGAGTTCCTGAGGTATCAGGCAGTGTTCCAGTTCTAAAAATGCAAACTACAGCCAAATGCACCAAGTTGTTCTCTTGGAGGTTGCATTCCTGTGCAAGATAAATTAAAAAATAGTTAAAAATAAGAATTTACAATCACAAGCATAAAACATACCAGATGGTGACAAGTGATGTGAAAACGTTAGCAGATAGAGTGACAGATACAGGAGGTCAAGAAAGACTGTGCATTTGGGTATAATTTTGAAGGCAATGGGAGGAGACCTGTGTGTTCCCTCACAGATAAGGTTCCTACAACTTTGTGACATAGGTGGAATGGGTCAAGTAATCTCCTCTTGAAAAATGGAGGAACTGGGACTCAGAACAGTACAGTCATGAGTTCTAATCCCCAGCCCTTTGTCACAGGAAGCACAAGTGCGAAAGAAGTTCTTTCTAAGCTTTTCAAACCTGCTTCTCAATGAGATCCTTTGCAAATGAAATTTCATGAGGAATCTCTGTGAATTTCATACAAGTGAAGAGTTTCTGCAGAAAGAAGACAGAGATTTTTTACAAACTTGGTCCATTTTCTAAACTCCAGATCTGGCCCACTTAGGTCCTTGAGGATTGTTATCTTCAGGATGACACAGACCTTAGTTTCTGTGTACTCTTCCCAGTGCTCTTTACATATCTCTCCATGACTGCTGGAAAAAGGAAAAAGAAAGCAGGAAAGAAAATGCACAGAAAGGAAAACAACACAACAGCAAGACTGCCATAAGTTTATTCATTTCCTCTTATCTGTAGACCTGAAAAACCAACAATTTGTTTCAAAATTCAGTGAAACATGTTCCCTCGAGTTTGAGGAAAAGGGACCCTAGATGGCTACTGCTCTACAACAAATTATCTTAGAACTCAGTGATGTAAAGCAATGCGTATATGTTTTCCCACAGCGTCTGTGGATCAGGAGTCTGGGTGCACCTGCACGGATCCACCATCCCATGTCCTCATAGGACACTTCAGTCAAGGTGTCACCCACCTCACTTGGGGCTGCCATGCTTCTATGACTCAGCTAAGGTGCCGTTCCTTCAAGTTCCCAAGGGTGCTTGCTGCCAACTTCTATTTTTTGTGGACTATGGGGCTGGGGATCAGTTTTTTGCTGGCTTTTGGCCAGGGGGTTCCTCAGTCCCTCCTGACACAGGTCTTGCCATGGGACAGCTTGCAACCTGACAGCTGGCTTTTTTCAGAGCAAGACAGAAAGAGAAAGAAAGGAAGAAAAATAAAATCAGAGTCTTTGTGTAATTTAATCAGAGTAATTTGCTTACTCTGTAGGAAAGGAACCAGTGGGTACAGCCCACACTCAAAAGGGGAGTACACACCAACATGAGCACTAAGGGACAGGGGTCACTAGGGGACATTCTGGAGGCTTCCTATTACGGAAGGGAAAGCATACAAGTAGAGCATACAATTCACTATTAAGACACCTAATCAATGCAACATACTTTTAGTCTTTCAAGCATATTGTTCTTTTCACAATTAAAGACGCACACTAGTATTTGTTTCCCAGTATGGACTCCGTTTTGTAGCACCTGTTTTCATTTTAATGTAAGACTAAAAATACTTTTTGGAATGGCTTCTACTCAGAATTTTCTTACTTTCATGATTCGTTTTAATTGTATGTTAATATGAACAGACACATCAATTACAAATACTACGAAAATGTATGACAACTGTTTTGAAAGTACGTGTAAAGCTTCCATAAATTGCCTTCAAAAATACTTACAAGCTAGTTTGGTGACCAAAAAGAAAAACTACCTTGCCTCTTTCCTATGTATAATAACCTATATCAGGTATGTTTTCTTTTGTTACCTAGGCAGTCATGAAGTTGAGTAAATTGAAGGAATTTCTTCACTTGTCCAAATTCTTCCCTAAACCATACATTCCCTGAAGGCCTCGTTCGTATGTTCATAGCCTGATGTACCAGGTGTCCTGCAAATATTTGTTGAATGAATGATGGAACTGCTGCTTTAAGCAAAACAGAAATCTCTACCAAAACTTCTGCATTTTAACAGTTTTTAGAAAACATATTAGAATCTTTACGTGGTGATATACTTCAGGAAGAAATGGAGGATTTATATAGTAAGTTAATTTTCTGAAGAATTTTGGACATGAGATACTAGCTCTATGGGTTGAACCAAAAATACAGATAAGAACTCAGTGAATACAAATCTGAAATTACTCACACGAGGGATATGTGTTCTGTGACTCAGCACTGAGTGAAATGTGAGGGCACTGGGAAGACAACATGGGGAGATTTCTATCTCATTACATTTTAAACATTTCTAAATAGTTTGGGCAGGCTTGCTACTCATGTCATGAAGATTGAATGATTTTTTTGAGTTGCAAGATGAGGTTTGATCTAGAGAAGAGAGCTGTTGAAATACTATATGTGAGCCAGAGATAACTACAGGAAAGGAGGTTTAAGGAACTAAAAGAGGTACTAGAGCATATGTGTCAGTCCAACTGCTGCACAGTTTTGTGCTGTTTGCTACTCTTCAAGGGTTCCTGATGATGGGTGGCCAAATACTGCACCTGGCAGCCTCCAAGTGTTAGGTCTTATGTATTATCCCACCATGCCTTCAGCTTCTCTCAGTCTCTTTCCAACTATCCCTTTCTTTAATTTCTTCTTCTTCCTCTTCCTTTTCTTCTTCTTCTTTATTTCTGGTACCGAGAATCAAACTTGAGAACTCCTGCTTGCCAGACAGGCACTGTGCCAATGAGCTATATTTTAAATTAAAGGCTGTGATGGTATGAATTATTGAGCTAACAGAGATAATTATTAGTGGCTCAGGTTGGCTTTGCCGTAAATTTCCATGACCTTCTTAGTTTACCATGAGCATCACTAGACACAGTGATTATCTCAGTCACTCTTAGCTCTAATAACGCACTATCTTTCTGAAAACAATTTATTTAAATGTTTGTCAAACAATCAGTTCCAATACACTGTAATGACATCAGTTCTGACAAGCTGTCTATGATCAACCTTGACCTTCATTTACCTGTCTCAAATGCCTCTGCACAGTACCCATCACACAGCGTTTTTCTCACTGGTCTGCCACTAGAATCTGAGCTCCAAGGAGCCCACTGGGTGTCACTAGGTGACACTGGGTGCCAGTGATGGAGTTTGACACAAACCACTCAAAAATGTGACTCTGACAGTCCAGAATATGCCATCTCAAAATATTCCTATGCATTCCTAAGCATTCCTAAATATTCCTAAGCATTATTTTGAGTTGGCAATCTTAAGACACTACATATGCAAGAAAACTTTGGGAAGTTACCCTTTTGTGAGAGAAACTTACATCTATAAAAGAAGTCTAGATTTGTATGTGTGTCGCCCTCTGTATACCAGGGAGACCAGGATGATTCACTCACCAGAGGCTTAATCAGTGGGGAAAGTATGGACTTAAATCTACTTAACAAATCTAAATTTTAAGTGTTTTTCTGGATCATATCAACTGGGCTTGTGCACGCTTCTTTCCTTCATTTTAGAGACTGATAATATTTAAGTCTCAAATCTAAGCCAATTCTTACAGGTCCATTCTAGGTAGATATTTGCTTTCTTTTTATGGGTTATAGCCCATGTATACAGATGACATTTTAAATGTTATTCTTTGTTTTCTCTTACCAATTTGTCTTTTTTCAAGGAGTCCTAACAAAACATTCATATGGGATGGAGGACAAAATTATTTACCTCTCTGTAGAACTTAAAACTTAATGAAAACAACAAATAGAAGATAGGGAGATCTAATCAAATATTGTTATTTTTCCCTATAAATCTGTTTTTAAACCATGCTGAGTAGGAAATAATTGAATATGAATTTTTAGAATTTCTTTACCAAAATATTTGGAAGCAATGTGTAATTTCAACAGCAGCAGCAGCAGCAGCAGGCAGATTCCCAAGGAAGGGGAAGGGTTGGAATCTGTCGTTTTGAATCTGAATGCCAAAGGTCTGTACTTTGATCAGCTACTGACAGGCAAAGACTGAACATGAGATGATCCCCTCAAGACTGAATGCCTACAGCTGTTTACTGTTTTCTAAGGATTGTATAGGGTTTGCGGGCTGAAGACATAAACGCAAAGGTTGCTCTTCCACTTTCAATTGCATACTTTTGGTCAGATTTGAGTTTCCCCATCTATATAGAGGAAAAAGAAGAAGAAGAGGAGGAGGAGAACAAGGACTAGGACAAAGACTAGGATGAGAACGATGATGAGTAGGACAACAAGGAGGAGGAAGATGAGGATGGAGGAGGAAGGGGCAAAGAGAAGAAGAGGGAAGGGTAAGAAAGAAGAGGTAGGGAGGAGCAGGAGGAGGAGGGGAAGAAGAAATAACACTACCAAAAACACTTGCTTTTCCTTTCTGATTCAGCTGTTGTGAGGACTAAGGTACTGAAGGTTTTGCAATCCCTTTTTAAACTATAAGGTACCATGCCCACTTTCTCTGCCAAGAGTGTCTTTGGAGAGCAAACACATGAAGCAAGGATCAATTGGCCAGAATTAATCTTTGACGTTGACCCTCTTTAGGAGTGGGAGTTTCCAAAACTACAATGTTATTATGAATCAGGAAAGTGCTCAGGTTCAAATGCTTCTTTTCACATGTGAATATGTTTTACCTTTATATCTTAAGAGGTTAGTGGAGAACAAATTCTGAGTAAACACACCGCATTGTTTATCTCCAGGGTCATTAATGAGTGTTTGCTTGCTAGTATATCCTGAAAATCTTATGAAAACCAAAATCTTTTGACTTAATGATTTAACATAGATAATCTAATATTAGCACAGTATAGTTATGCATCAGCACATGTGTCTGCTTTGATTATGTTGTAGGCTGACTTTCCACAGCATATCTTCACCGCTTGACATAGACTCATTTCCTTGAACTGCACACATTGTCTCCTCCTTAGCTAATACACTTTATCCTCAAGGAGTCAGACATATCCTGGAAAGGACCAAGAAACTGTGTATTCTTTTTATCTTTTTCCTATTGTTTCCCCACAAATTCTCTGTAAATGAAACATAGGTGTGGACTCTCTAAGAGCAGAGAGACTTGTAGCTCTGAAGATGGTTTATCCTTGGAGAAATATATCAGGGGCATTTTGAAGCAATTTAAGCACCAACTTTATTGACCTCTTTTCACTGTAATAAAGGAAATAAAACAAGTGAGGTTTTTCTGTGAGTGCCCCATTGTTACAAAGAAAATCTAATGAACTCTAAATAAATGGTAAAATATCGTTATTCCTGGAACACTGTGCCCAAAGTAACATGCCAAGCACACCAAATTAAAGAAAATTGAAAGGAATAGGAAATGTCTTTAGAATCAAATTCTCTTTTACCACCCTTTATTTCTCCTCCGTCCTGAAGCCTCAGCACAGAGAAAAGCTCTCTCTGAAGTTCCATTCTCTGACAGAAAGCTTTTTGCCTAAAATAAATAAGTGAATAAATAAGCAATTGTCTTTAACTTGTTCTCTAAAATCTTATTAACTATGTGAAATTAACTTATGGAAAAAAGGAAAGATCTCTACCCATTACCTTAAAACACTATCTATCCTCCTAAGGACTCCCACTGGATAGACTTTATCTACCAAAAATCCATAAAAAACAAAAAAAACAAAAACCCCAACCTTTGCTCATAGTGCAGTTCTAACCCTCATTTTCCCTTAACATATTACCAACAGTTTTGGAATCAAAAGGGTCTTCATCCTAAACCAGCTTGTTCTTTGGACTGATTAGATTCGTTAAAAATCATTTAATAGCCCTTTAAAATTACCAGCATATGTCTTACCTCCAGTTTCCACTCCTCTATTAAGAGAGAGCTTAAGCTTCCACTGCTGGGTAGTCCTTTGAGTTTCACATTTTGGGTGTCTTCCATCCTCATGTGCGTATTAAATAAACGTGTGCTTTCTCTTCTCTTTATCTGTTGTCAGTTCATTGCGGTGAACCTTCAGATATCAGGAAATTTCCCTCTGCCCTATAATACCAGCTGCCTTTGACTAGACTCCCTATTTTCCAGATCAACAATTGTACACTTTCATTGCTGTGCATCTCTCTCCTGCATAACATTTAGCATAGCCATGATTTAATCTGTTTATGTGATTGTTTTAATTAAGAGCACATGCTGTGGAGACAAATTACATGGGTTAAAATTTTGACTCTACCCCTTACTTTGTGAATGACAAAGCAAAATAATAACTGTCCTGCAGTTTTCTCATCTGCTAGATGGGAACAAAAACAGTCATATCTCATGGAGTTATGAGGGTTAAGCATGTAGAGGAAATGGACTATAAGAATCCCTGAAACCATTTTCCACTACTCAATACCTGCTAGTTTTTGGGTGTTTTTTTTTTTCTTGTTTCTTGTTTTGTTTTGTTTTGTTTTGTTTTAATTCTGATAGCTTTAAGTTTTGCAAGGGCAGGCACGTCATTGCATAATATTCATCATAGTGTCATACCAGATACTAAGTAAGCATTTGTTCAATATATGAATAAATAAACTTTCAGATTTCATTGTCATCTTTATTCATTCCATTTTGGTTACAAATTCAAGAAATAAGGTAGAAGATCAATTAGGAAAGGCTGTAGTAAGGTTGATTCTGAAACATTTAATATTTTACTTCAGTTACCACTTAGATTAGTGCAAGGCAAAGTGAATAAAACGTTAAACACAGTTAAGACTAAGAATATCATTTTAAAGCATGAGTAGTTGTACATACTTGTTAAAGATTATGCTGTAAGTATTTGTTTTGTTTTGACAATCATGAAAGCTGATAGAATACAACAGCAATGAAAGCAAATAGAATACCTTTTCAGTGTGCTATTCCTGAGGTATAGTGCTAAAAATTTATGAAGTATTAAAGGGTATAACAGCAAAAGATTCAGTTTGGTCTTGCACAATGCATGTTTTCATTACTTTCCTACAAAATCTTTCCACGTTATAAGTGAATGACCATATTTGCTATCAATATATACAAAGTTATGGGGTGATTTTTAAAAACAATCTTTGATTATATCATGATCTTTACAAGAAATAATATTCATATGTGATAGCTTTGAGAAAATAAGTCAGTCTGCTAAGATCATTTAGACACAATATATAATGAATAATTTTTTAAATGAGCTGTTAAAAGACCAACAAAGTGATTATGTTTTTAAAACCTTTCTTGAATGTATGTCCTTTACAGTATGCCATTTCTGTGAATAAATCCTAACACTATAAACACTATTACATTACAGAATATTAGACATTTAGTATGTTAAATAATAAAAATAATAATAGTTAAAATAAAGCCTAGATGATTGATATGGCCATTTTCCGAGTTGATTTTGATAAAGAGACCAAACAATAGGGAAACACTTCAGATCCACAAATATATTAAATATTAGGACAAGGTGAAATAAAAATTTCAAATACAAATATCAACAGTGTAATTTTGGCTAACAATCTCTGACTAAACCTGAAGACAAATTTTCATTTTATACAATGTAAATTTAACAATATTGTGTTTCCCATATTGTACCTTAAAAATAATACAGTAAAATGAAACTATAGTTGACTCATAGGAAAGAAGGGCTTTCCTAACAAAGAATTTATTTTCAAAGAAAACTAATGGCTTTGTCTTCAAATTTAAGTTCACGTAAATTGATACTTCTCCAGGTTATAGTCTAAATTTAAAAATAATCTTCTGTTTAATTCAGTGAACTAGATAGTGGATGATTAAGATAATGCCAAAGTTTAAGCATTTTGCTAAAGCCACATTCTTAAAGGTCACCTCTGATTTCCTGATTAACAAGTTAATGCATTTTTTTCTCAATTCTTTTCCTCCCTGACCTTTGCATAAGATTGATACTCTGGACTACCACCTCTAAACATTTCCTGTAGGTTTTCTATTATAGTGCATTCTCCTGCTCCTTTTCCTTGAATGGCTTCTCTTTCTAGGCAGCCCCCAGTGACATGTGTTGGTTTAGTGTCAGTATTCCATTCTGTTCTCTTCAATTGTTTGAACTTTCAGTGCCTCCAACCCTTTCCATGAATTCCTTCCAATTAGAGAATATATTTTGCAAGCTTACTTTTTCTTCTGAACTTCTGTACCACATTTCTGCTATGGGATAGACACTTCTCAAAACTATATTGATAATTTGCATTTTTCATGACTATAGAAACTACCTAAGATTGGGTAACTTTATATAAAGAAGAGACTTTTTAAAAAATTATTTTATTTTAAGAGACAAAGTAAAGAAAATTTAAAAAGACAAAATTGAATAAACAAGAAAAAAATACAGAGTTCAAAAAATTAACATAAGGGCTGGGGATTTAGCTCAGTGGCTTAAGCGCCTGCCTGGCAAGCATAAGGTCGTGAGTTCGATCCCCAACACCAAAAAAAAAAAAAAAAAAAAAAAAAAAAAAAAAAAAAAAAAAAAAAAAAAAAAAAAAAAAAAATTAACATAAAATCGCTAGTTGATACATTACATATTGTCATCTTAACAATAGTTATTAAAGTCACAAAATCAAAGCATAACAAGTGGCTAGACACTCAAACATTGACAGTACAAACTCTTCTGTTCAATGATCTAACAAAAGCTCAGTAATATGGTCATCTATCTTATACACTATACATACTGCTATATCCTTTAGAGCACTTTTATTCACTTTCACTTTTACAATAAAAAAGAGACTTTTTTATCTAACAGTCGGAAGATGGAGAAGGGAGAAGTAATTTTATGATGACTCGTTTTCATAAGAGCTAACTGAAGATCTCACAAGAACTAAATTAATTCTTTTTGCCTCTAACGGCCTGTTGACCTCAGACCCACTTCTTAAAGGTCCAAGTCCACTTCCCAACAACATCACACTATGGATTTTAATGAACTTATGGGAAACACACACTGATTTATCCAAGCTATAGCAATATTGAATAATGAACTTCATCAACCTCTATGAACTTGCTGCTGCACTTGGATTCCCTTGTTTTTTAAGTGTTACTTCTAAAAGATATATTTATGAGTAGTTTACTATATTGCACTAGGAAAGACTGGAAAGCAGAAAATAATCTGATAGTTGGGACAAGTTAATTAAAAAACAGGAAGAAGTAAGAAGTCTGGCCAAGCCAAATTTATAATCATGCAGATTTTTATAGTTAATACTGAAGAAAACAAAATTGTCTTATTTATTGTAGGGGTAGATGTAGAGAACTGATCTGAGATATAGCAGAATATATATTTGTTAGTAACAAAGTCTGCTCTCAGGAGAAGAATTTAACCAGGGCTTCCTTGCTGGGATTTCATTGGATTATAGAGAAAAGAAGTACCCAACCCCACAGACTCTAAGTATATATACCCTGAAGGAAGGTGGAAGAACTCAAAAAGATTTGTGAAGTCCAGTGACCAAAGGCTCAATAAAATTCTAAGACCTCATAACTGTAAAATGCTTCTACTTTTCTCATATTTTACCACTACATTATTAAAATTATCTTTGAAGTAGTTATTTTCAGCCACTATTTCATAATCTATCTGCTGTCAGATTGTTACAAAACATACTAAAAGGCAAAAAAAAAAGCAATTTGTAGAGAAAAGCATGTATTAAAAATAGATATAGTAGAAATTTTTGAATTATTAGGCTAGGAATTTAAAATAATAATAATAATAATAATAATAATAATAATGCTCAGGGTTCTAATGGATAGATGCTATAGAAAGACTGACAGACATTGTAAGAGGAGAGATATAAATCTTAAGAAATAACCAAAAGGTGATGCCACTGATCAAACATATGATAAAAGAAATGAAAATGACTTTGATGGGCTCATTAGCAGCATAAGTATTTCCGAAAAACAAATCTCTGAGTTTTAGAATTTATCAACAGAAACTCCATAACTACAAAGCAAAGAGGAAAAAAGTAAAAGAAACAAATTATAATGCCTAAAAATTGTGGAGCAGCTACAAAAAGGGTAGCATATATGTAAGAAAGAGAGAGAGAGAGAGAGAGAGAGAGAGAGAGAGAGAGAGAACATGTGAAACAACTATGATTCATGACTCTTCCAAAATAATATCAGACACCACACCACAGATCTGACATGCTCAGCCAACACAAAGTTGGATAAATGAGAAAATATTATATAAAAAATTATATCCAAAAGTTAAAGATAAAGAAAATATTCTGACTGATGCCAGAAAGGAAACAGTTTACTTGCGGGGAAACAAAAATAAAAATTACATCTACTTTGCCTCAGACATCATGTAAACAAGAAGAGAATTGTATTAGTCAGCTTTCTTGTCACTAAGACAAAATACCCACTACTTGCAACATAAAGGAGGAAAGTGTATTTTGAGTCACAGTCAGTAGGTTGAGTTCACAGTTAGCTAACTCCAAGAAAGAAGCAGCATGCTAGCAGTGAGTGGTGTATGACAGCTGCTGATCACAGGCTGGCCAGAAAACAGAAAGGACAAGAGGAGGAACCAGGATAGATGATTCACCCCCTTAAAGTACATCCTGAGCTATGAGCCTTTTCTGACCTCACCTCAACTCCTAACAACACATTCCATGATGAGCTCATCAATGGGTGAATATAACAACCATATGATCACTCAGCTTTCAAAAGTCCCACCTCTGAAAATGAGACGTTTGGGAGATATTTGAAATCATAGCATGTTAGCCCTGCCTCCCAAAAGATGAATATCTGTCTCATAATTCAAAATATATTTCTTCCATCTTGAAGAGTTGTCAAAGTCCTAATTGTTCCAGCACTGCTAAAAAGTCTTAAGTGCAAAGTCTACTCTGAGACACAAAGCAAACTCTTAGCTGTGAATCCCTGTGAAATTACAAAAGAAACTGAAATACTTTTAACATACAAAGGTGTAAGTCAGTGATAGCAAATGTTTTAGAGCTTTCAGTGATACGAACAGCCCACTGCAGACTGTGTGCTATAGGTTAACTACCATGGACATAGGCTGAATGTTCCCATATTCAAAGGGAGTAATAAGGGGATAGAATATAATCAGACCAGAGCAAGACTGAAATTAGGCAGGGCAAACATGAAATCTTGAAGATCTGTGTCTACCACTTCAGGCAGGTGTTTTGAGCTGTGAATACAAAAGCATTTGGGCAGCCCTTCTTATGGTCTTGCTTGTTGTAGCCCACAGGCCATCTCTCTGAGAATATTCCCATTTACTGACTGTGGCTTTCCCCATCTAATATTCCACATTTTGGCATCTCTAAATTCCTGGAGTCTTCATTGCTTCTTTAGCTTCATTCTGACAACTTCACAATCTCCCCTCCCAGGCCTTATTTTTAAATATGGATGGGAGCCTTGATGATCTGATAACTCCTGCACTGACTATGCTAGTAAAACTAACACCATGTAGATGATGCCAAGGTCTGATGATAGCTCAAATAGTAGCTACTTAGCAGTCAATAAAGCACATATATCTTCACTATAAATTTCAAGTCAGTACTAAACTTTTAAATTGTTTATCCATCATCCAACATATGTTTATTAACAATTTAAGAAGCACTAAGCACATTGCTGGCTAGTGAGGATAAATCAGAGGAAAACTTAAGATCTCATAGTATAATGAGAAACATAGAAAGGGAAATAACTAAAACTAAAATACATCCCAAATTACTTGCAGAAGCAAGGAAAAGGAAAAATATAGAAAGATATGGGATCTCTGAAAATAGTTTTTATGAAATGATTCATTCACAAGTTATATAGTAGTAGTGGTACTGAGAGTACAGTACAGTAGTATTTAGAGAGACTGAAAAGAAAGGTCTTCAGCTGAAAACAGAAGAGGAAGATCTTAAAACTAAATTATGATGATACTGCATGCTAAGATATTTACTTACAATTTTAAAGGTTATGGTTAAGAGGAAGACCATAATGAGGGCTCTAACATAAGAGAGGGAAACAATTAATTTTTTTAGAAGACAATTTGAATAAGGAGGTTGGAATAAGCCAGACAAGAAAACCAAGTAAACATCAATTCTTTAGTCCAAATAAGAGTTCAAGATATGAGTAGTACAGAGAAAATACCAGGTTTAAGAGACATTCTATAAACAGATCAAATTGGCAATATCTGATTGAAGTTGTGAGACAATGCATAATGGTCCAGATTTCTGAAAATACATGATGTGATTAGCCAAGAAATGATACAGAATACTTACAGTCTGGTTTTTGTTTTATAATATGGTCCTACTCCATTTCTTTTAAAAAGTTATATGCAAAAGGAGAAGCCAAAGCCATTTGTGTGAAAAAAAGGTGATATTCATGTTCTGTTCACATTCATTCACGAGTACAACAGGAAACAATTATCAGCTAAAGAGAATGTATTAACATAAAAGTTTTAGAAGGTGAATTAGTATACATAATAATTTACGGCAACATTACATTCAAACAGTCTCAGTGTTCATTTCTTCAATTTTATCTAAAACCAAAAAGTTTCATGAAAATAGAAATTAAAACTTTTGGGAAAACTTGATGAATTGTTTTAAAGTCATTGCATCACACCATTACACACTATCACACTATTATTTTGAGGTAGATGCTGCTATGCATTTCAATGCTGTGGAAGTTACAAAAGTTTTAGTTTAGTTTTAACTTGGTATTATAACCACATAACCAGAATTTTTTTAATATATAAAGGGCTATGATATTGCCTATTTCTATACACCTGTTTAACAGACAATGAAACAGAATCCTAGTTAAGTGACATAAACTGGGGCAAAATTTGTTTTAAAGCCAATGTATAATCCATTGAAACGTGTTAATATAATATTGTTGAGACAAAGATATTTCAAATATGATATCGAGAGAAATATATTTCAAATATAATATATAGAGAAATGTGTGTATTCTATCTCAAACATATATCAAATGTATTTATTTCTTAAATGTTAAAAAATAAAGAGTAAAATGGAAGATAGATGGGAACTAGGGAAATCTTTTTTAAATGGATGGGTGGGAAGAAGAATTAAAAATATGTTATGTATATGAGCCAATGAAATATATATTATGTTTCCACTTCTGAGATTATGTAGTTGAGGGGAAAAAAAGTCATTTAAACTTTATGATACTTAGTTTTCTTAGCTTTGAAGCAAGGATTGTATTTTTTGTTTTATTGGAAGCAAAGTTAGATTAAGGGTACTTAGGCAAGATGATAAATCTGTTACTTGCACAGATTAATAATTAGTTTCTCTTCAGATATTTATTCTTTCTGTGTTTGTTCAACAATTTGAGTCCTGCTGCTACAATTTGTATGGAAAGGGACAAAGACAACTGTAAGTTGTGGTGAGGATCAATCTCTTATCTCTTGTCCAGAAATACTGAAAGTTTACTTACAAAAGAAGAGCACTTAAATTAATAATTTGATTTGAGTTTGCCTGAGGCATGTGTGTGTGTGTATGTGAGTGTGTGTGTGTCTATGTGTGCGCTTGTACTCACACATGCACATATGATGGGAAAGAAGGAGTTCAGGTTTCTCTTCCTTTGCTTCATTTTAGTTTTTTATTGTTGGTTTACTTGGTTTGGCTTGCCAGGATATGGTGGTGTACATCTGTAATCCTAGCACTCAGGAGGCTGAGGCAGGAGCACTGCTGCAAGTCCAGGCCAGTCTGTGATACAAAGTGAGTTCAAAGCCAGCCTGAAATGCATAGTTAAACCCTATCTCAAAAAGACAAAATAGGAAGAAGGGTAGTTTGTTTTGGTGTCAGACAGGTTCTCACTATGTAGTCCAGGATGACCTCAAAAACACTATGTAGGTGAGGCTGGTCTTGAATTTGCCATCACCCTGCCTCAACCTCCTGAAAGCCAGGATTACAAGTAGGCACCACCACACCCAGCTCATTTACTGCATTTGAAAGCTGTCTCCCAAAGAACAGTTTGAATAAGTACATTTTATTTAACTATCGAATGGTCCACCCAACAGCAGAATGCACATTCTTCTCAGCAGCACATGGAAGTCTCTTCAAAATAGACCCACACTAGCATGTGTAAGTAAAGGCAAAAGAATCAAAATTGTCTCGTGCTTATTATCAGAGAGTAGCACAATGAAATCAGAAATCAATGGTTAAGAGAACACAGAAATTGTGCAAATATGTGAAAACTGCACAACATGCTTCTGAATAATAAGAGAGTCTGAAAAGAAATCAGGGAAGGAACTACCAGTTTCTAGAATCAAGCGATAAAAGCATTGAGACATAGCAGAACTTACGGGACACAGTGAAAGCAGTTGCAAAAGGGATGTTCACAGCTGTGAATACCCTCATCAGAAAATCAAGTGCATGAAAATAAATAACCTAACAAAGCACTCAAGGCCCTAGAAAAATGAACAATCCAAACCAAAAGCTAGTACAAAACAACAAAGAAAATTATAAAGATCAGAGCAGAAACTAATGAAACCAAGACTTAAAAAATACAAAGATTCAATGAATTGAAGAGGTAGCTCTTTCAAAGAATAAATGGCACACTCCTAGCTGATCTTACCAAAAATAAAGAAAGAGAATGAAGGAAGGAAGAAAGAAGAAGAAGAAGAAGAAGAAGAAGAAGAAGAAGAAGAAGAAGAAGAAGAAGAAGAAGAAGAAGAGAAGAAGAAGAAGAAGAAGAAGAAGAAGAAGAAGAAGAAGAAGAAGAAGAAGAAGAAGAAGAAGAAGAAGAAGAAGAAGAAGAAGAAGAAGAAGAAGAAGAAGAAGAAGAAGAAGAAAGGAAGGAAGAAAAAGAGAGAGAGAAAGAAAAGAAGGAAGACAGAAGAAAAGAACATTTCATTCTGTCTCTGATTGATCACTTTTTATGCCTCAATCTTTATCAAAGAAGAAATCAAATTATCATTATTTGTAAATGACATGATCCTATATATAGAAGACCCCAAAATTTTCACTCTAAGACTCCTACAATTGGGAAAGAAAGTGATCTAAAGGATATAATGGTATGTATAATGTATAAGATAGATGACTATATTACTGAGCTTTTGTTAGATCATTGAACAGAAGAGTTTGCACTGTCAATGTTTGAGTGTCTAGCTACTTTTTATGCTATGACTTTGTAACTTTAACAACTATTGTTAACAATATATATCAACTAGCAATTTTATGTTAATTTTTAAACTATATTCTACTGTTTTTCTTGTTTTTTCTACTTCATCTTTTTAAAATTTTCTTTTCTTTGTCTCAAAATAAAAAAAGACTCCTAGAATTAATAACCAAATTCAACAATATAACAGGATACAATGTCAACATTCAGAAATCAATAGCATGCCTCCATACCAATAACGAAGTCACTGAGAAACAAAATTAAATATTTAGGAATTAACCTAACCAAGGAAGTGAACATCTACAATGAAACATACAGTATCATGAGAAGGGAAATTGAAGAAAACATCAGAAAATGGAAATATATTCCATATTCCAGGATAGGCAAAACCAATATTATCAAAATGGCCATACTTCCGAAACTAATACACAGGACTAATGCAATGCCAATAAAAACACAGACGTCTCACTGAACTAGAGGGAACAGTCGTTTTTCAAAATTTAACATGAAACCAGAAGAGACCCATAATATGATAAGAGAAACACTGGAGGCCATCATAGTCCCAGAGAGACAGTTAAACTACAGTGATAAAAACTGTATGCACAATAACAGGCTTGTAGACTGATGGAACAGAGTAGAGAACACAGAAGCAACCTTAGACACATTCAGCTAGCTAACCCTTGAAAAAGGGGCCAAAAACACACACTTCCACAAACAAAGCCTCTTTAATAAATGGTCCTGGGAAAACTGGTTATCCACATGCAGAATATTAAATTTAGACCCCTATATCTCACTATGCCATAAACTAAAATCAAAATGGGCCAAATATCTAAATGTAAAAATGGAGACATTTAATCTGATGGCAGATAAAATAGATCAAATTCTTGGAGCTATAGGTTGAGTCAAGGAATTTCAGAACAGAACCCCAATTGCACAAGAAATAATATCAAAATTCAACAAATGGTTTCATGTGAGATTAAAATGCTTCTACACAGTGAATGAAACAACTAACAGAAGGAAGGGACAACTAATAGAATGGGAAAATGTATTTTCCAGTTTTTGCAAAGATAGAGGACTAATATAAAGAATACATAAATATTTTTTTAAAAATGGACACCCCAGAATAAAAACACCCAATCAAAAACTAAGCAATGAAAGTTAATAAAAACTTTTCAGGAATACAAATAGGTAATAAGTATATAAAAAATGTTCAACATCTCTGACCAATTAGAGAAATGCAAATTAAAATAGCACTGAGATCTCATCTTACCCCAGAAAGAATGCCATCATCAAGATATTGACAAGTGTTGTTGAAATTATGGGGAAAAGGGAACTGTTCTACATTGTTGCTGGAAATGTAAACTAGTACAAGGATTACAGAAGTCAGTATGGAGCTTTCTCAAAGAGCTAACACAAGAAATTCTACTCAACCCAGGTATTTCCCTTCCAGGTGTCTTTCCTAAGAAGTTTAAGACCGTATAGCAACACATGCTTACCCATGTTTATTGCAGCACATTCCTTAATAGGTGAATCTAGGATGTGGCCTGTATGTCCATCAATAGAGGAATGGATAAAGAATGTGTGGTATTTAGACACAATGGAGTAGTAGCCATAAAGGATAAACTTGAGTCATGTGTAGAAAAATGGATAGACCTCAAGACCCTAATATTAAGTGAAATAAAAGTAACACAAGATTAAGTATCTCATTTTTTAATACAAGACAATCAAAATATAAACAAAAAGCAAAGTAAAACATAGATAATAGGAAATAGCTAGATTCTTTGCAAGTGAGATAGGGACCAAGAGATGGAGGGAGAAGGGGGAATGGGAAGGAAAAGGAATAAAAAATTTTAAATACGTTATGCACATGTAGCAAGTCCTCATCAGGAATGTGATGATGAAATACTACAAGCATGTACTAATTAAAAATAAAAATTAAGAAAAACAACAATAACAAATCAATATTGGAAACCTTGCAGTATCTTTCTAGAATCTCTATTAACCATTGGTAATGAGATTTAGTCTACATATGTGCTGTGAAGAAAAAGTGGAAGTATTTATCTTTTCCAGAAGTTAGTTCATCTTAATAACTTTATTGTATCACTTTCAACTCCTTAATCAAATCCCTTTGAGAACCTGGCAAAATCATAAACATCATGTAACAGCCTACACAGATATATAGAAGGTAAAAAATTGAAATACCAGTTTTATGACTTCACAGACCTTGAAAAATCCATTCAAGTAAGTACATTAGGTTACAGAAATTCTGACTTCAATTTGGTTGGGTCTCCTCAATCTTAATTTCTTCCAGTGAGAAATATAAATCAGAGAAACACAGAGCTCCGCTACTCAACTACCAGTTCTATAGGCCTGCATATACTTTGGGAATAAATTCCACACTGCTTAAGGTTGCTTAACTTGTGTCATTTCAAATTCCTGCTTAAGGTTTTGTTATTGTTCCTGCTTGAATTTTATAAGTATATATCATGAACCAAAAATGGAGTTGGGAGGAAGAGTTTGGCCAAAACCTTCGGTCTTTTTGGAATTCAAAATATTTGCAGAGTCATCTGGAGGGGCTGGTGATATTTAGCTCTCTCTAGAGTTGAAAATAACATCTTGTTCACTTTTGCTGAATCACTTGTGACCTCAATTATCTCTGTGTTCTTTCTTTATGAGAGCACGTCGGGAGATTTAAAGGATGGATATTCTGGACCATATGGGGGGAAAACATTTCTACAAATTGTCCATTCACCATATTTTCCTTTCATTTAAAAATGTTGACAAAGGTTTATTAAGTTGCTTCAAATTCCATTGTGATTCGAATTAAGAAGTTCCATAAAGAAAACTTTTTGAACAATTTATGTGGTTTGCAATTACTGTCCATATTCTTCCAACAGACAAAACAACAAACCCATAATGTTTACCACTGATTACTAGGATCAGAATGGACAAGAAAGAAAACACTTTGTCAGCTTTTTTTGGTTTCCAGTTGTTTTTTCCTTTGAAATGAAGCAATTTTCTTTTAAATCAAATCTTCACTTTTTTCTCTATTTTGTGTTTTTACCAGTTTCAGATTTGATGTCTCCAATTAAAATTAATAAACAACTAATAAACAATAATGTAACTTATAAAAAATATTTTTAATTTTATTTTTGATTCAAGAAGAGCTCAAAAATATTGATTCAGAATTATTTTATAGTGTGAAAACTTAAGGTGAAAAGTTATGACAGATAAAAGACACACCAACAATCTTTTTGTTTAGTTGCCTAAAAATACTATCAATGGAAGCTAAATTTTTGTGATTTTATGTGAGCCATCACATTCAGCAAAGATAACATCTCTGTATACTAGTCAACAAATAAATCAGGAAAATTTAGTTCTTTATTATCTGAGACAGTTTTGTCTGTGGAACCTCCATTTACCTGGTCATGTGTCTTCTACCAGTTTAATCTTATTTCTAAATAGGAATTTGTTTAGGTTTAAAGGAAATTCATAAAGTATTGTTAAACATTAATATTTAGACATCAGAGAAATTATAGAGGCAAATTAACTCAATTAAATAGGTTTTATTCCAACTAAAAATTTTGGAGACATTGAATTTATTAAGTTCTATGTCATACCTCCCAGTTAGCAAAAACTATTGTATAATGGTCAATGAAACAGAAGTACTTTGTTTTTTGAGAAAAACCCCATGTAATACTGACTAAGCTCATAGTATAATTATATTTATTCAAAACTACTTTTCATGTATACCACAATGGTAGAGACAAGCTTTATGTACGAGTAAATTTGCTCGGTTCAAAGTATGTTAGTTTACCATTGCTATGACCAAATATCTGAGAATGACATTCCACAAAGAAAAGAGGTTTATTTTGCCTCACAGTGTTGAAAGCTGGGAAGTCTGTGAGCACAGCATCACTATCTATGTTTTTTGTGAGGGCCTCATCCCCTTATTGTCACAGTGGAAAAGTGGAGGGGCAAGCAGGCACCTGCCGAAGAGAGAAAGGAGCCAAATTCCTGCAAGTTAACCTATTCCAACTAATCCGTGCATTATTGCTCTGCCCTTATGACCCAAACATCTTCCATGATGGCCCGCCTCCTACAACTGCCACCCCAAGGCATTAATGGTCCAACTCATAATTTTTGGGAGATACACACAAACCATAGCGAAGTATGTCTCAGATTCTCTGATAAGTGTTTTCTGCCACTTACTCTCAGGACAAATCAATTTGTTAATTAATCCATCAAATCATTTATTTTTCCCAGCATATGTTTGTTATATGTAATGTTTTAAAGTAGGAATCTGAAAGCTTTTTACTTTAAAAAATAAGATAGTAAATATTTTAATTTATTGTAGAATATAAGGTCTTTAATATGAATACTCAATGCTCTGGTAGTGTAAAAGCAGACACAAATACATAAACGATTGAATGTGACTGCATTTCAATAAAACTTTACAAAATCAATGAATATTTGCCTGCAGGCTACAGTGGATTTTTAGGTTTACATGTTGTGTGAAGTTGTTTAAAATATGCAAATTTCTTTGTAAGGAATAGATTTGGTTCTGTTTTTTCCAAGTTTGTAAAGTAATGCTGCTTTAACTTAAATGATTCTATTTTCATTTTTATATTCACTGAAAATTGAATGAATATTTGTCAATAATTTCTACATTAAACAGACAATTTAATCAAAAATTATTCTGTTCCCTGAACCTCTGCTTAGTACTTTTTGAACAATTGCAGACTTTTAAATAAAAGTAAGATTGTTTTAAAGAATGATTAAAATACTACAAATCTCAATGAAGTCCTAATATGTGAAAATTAAATAACATCTCAAAATGCTTTTTCTGTTATCAAATTTGCATTATCAAAACTCGTCTTGGGAAAATGGAGGTCATCATAATTTAAAGAAAGTTTTCTTTATTTTTAATAACTTCACAGATATAATTTATTAACAGAAAATGAGAATATTTTGAAAGGCTTTTTAAAAGAGAAGTTTGTTTTGTTTGTGGTTTTGTTTTGTGGGTTTTTTTTTTTAATATGAGATACACTCTTGTCTTTTTTGTCTTACTGTAAGAATTTTATGTAAAACCAGCTCCCTCTAGTGATGATAATCATGTTATTCACCAAGAAACCAAGAGGCTTTTAAAACTATGTGCACAAAACCTTGAAATTGAATCTGAAAATGTACACCTGAAAAGATCAATTTTTATTATAAAGAGGCTAAAGAACTTAACCAGCTCCAAGTCATCTTTAACAGTCTTTCCTAGTTAAACACTGCATTAAAACATGGATTAAAATGGGCAGTGACATTAGTATCCTCTTATTCAATTAATTCTCTTCACTCACTGGGAAAAGCAAGCACAGACAAAGGAACTGACAGTAGTCATTTGACTAGAAATCAGTTCACAGGCTAAAAATCCAACTAAAAGTTTACAGTTCAATTTAAAAATACAAATTTTTAAAGGGTATTTTCTATACACAGACATAAATAGCATCATTTTTAATTATCATTTAAAATCAAATTGCTTTCTTTGTCATCACTGAAGATGAAAACCTTAAATTTATAACTTCAGCAATCAGACGTCAGTTGAAATGTAGACTGCTCATTGACACACCTGAAATTGGGCCACATATGCCAGGACTTGTTAACTTTTTCCACAGAGGGTTAGACAATAATACTCTACACTTTGTGGTCCTAAAGTCTCTTTTGCAAGCACTCAATTCATCTATTGCAGTTTGAGAACAAATGTAAACAGTGCAAAATGAATGAAAATGGTTGTGTTTTGTTAAAAAGCTAAGTTTCAAAAGATAATCAGCTCACAACTCTGTATAAATATAAACCATATGTTATGCATTACATTTTACTCAGATGAGGAAACGTCAACAAGCGCTAACTTATGTGGAGTAAAGGAATTGAATTGCAAGTGGAAACAAAATTGCACATAGGGTGGGAAATCAGCAAAACTATACAGGATGTGCAAATAGAAAATCAATAAAGATATAGAAAAGCTGAACTATTGCATTACATAACTTGACAATTGACATAAAATAGTACACTTGAAAAACACATTCATTTTTAGGGGCACTGGAACATGTGTGCATGGAGCGGACATTGAATGGTAACATAAACCTTACTACAGTGTTTGAAAGATTGAAATCATAGAGTGTGCTCTTGCTCATAACAAAGTTAAACTAGAATTAAATATAAAGATACGTTAATCTTCAAATATTGATCACGTGTTTCTATATAACACATGGAATTTACAAGGGAATGTTTTCCTTTTTATCTTTTTGAGACAAGGTCTTGCTATATAGTTCAGGCTTCCTTTGGGTTCGTTCACTTTGTAGCCAAGGCTGGTCTCGAACTTGTAACAATTCTCCTGCTTCAGCTTCCTGAGTGCTGGGATTACAGGGATGTGCCGAGTTTACAAGGAAATTTAGAGATTTTTGTAATGAAAATTTCATGTGGTCATAGTTGTATGGATACACAAATATGTTAATGTGCTTTTTATATCTCAATTATGCTTCCATAAAGTTGAGATTTTAAAACTGATGAAAGAAAACAAAATGTATGTAGCTCTTACTTTTGTGAAAGCATTTCAAGTTGTGTGTAAGATAACAATTTAGTACACTTAAGTAAATTTTCAAGATATACTCTTTGCTTTTGTATACTTTTATAAAGATAAAAAATTGGCAGAAACAAATGGAAATGCCATGCACATAAAATAATCATATGGTTCTTAAAATATGCAAACAAGATCAATTTCACTCATGCTTTAAAAAATTCAAAATAAACCACACTGATTTTTTCACCCAAAACTTTTAATTTACTTCATTGGCTAAAATGGAAAAGAAAGATAATGAATTCTTTTTGTGAAGCTGCAGATACTTTAACTAACTGTTGGCAGAAATTAAACAGGTATAACTTTTTGGAAGGAAACTTGAAAACAACTGTAGAAACTATATTTTGACCCAGAGGTAAAACTTGACCCCATCACTAGAAATTATACTTTGATCCCAAAGTGAAACTTCTGGAAATCTACAACTGATTTATACCCTCTAACAGTTTATACCTTCTAGCAACATTATATATATATATATATATATATATATATATATATATATATATATATATTTGCTATGTATTATATTGTATTTTATGCATATATGCATGAAGTTGTCCATTGCAGCATTATATGTAATTAAAAAATATTATATGCACAGACTGCCATGTATAGAATTGCTCAATAAACAACGGTACACACATACAATGATATACTTTGCAGTTACAAAGAATAGTGAGAGGGGCTGGGGAGTTAGCTCAGCAGCATAAGCGTCTGCCTTGCAAGCACGGTCATGAGTTTGATCTCTGGTACCGATAAAAAAAAAAAAAGAATAGTGAGGAAGATCTTCATTGAACTGATTTCAAATGATTTCCAGAAATAGTAAGTGAAATTATACAAAGTGCAAGAGTATCTATAGTTGCTACATTTGTGTAACAAATATAACAACCTAGGAAGCAGAATCCAGAAACCAATGAATTTGGTTCCCTACAGGAAATGAATCAGATAGTATAAAGGTTGAGAGGATTGGGATGGGATGGGGGTGGGGATGAGACAGTGATACTTTGAGAATAACTTTGTACATAGTTTGACTTTCAGAATCATGCCCTATTTCATAAAAATTAAAAATGACTTTATAAAAATAAATGGCAAAAAACCCAAATGTAAGAAACAAGAAGAAATAAATCTAACTCTATTCCAAATTAGTAACTCTTAACAGACTGAAGGGAGGGAGTGAGCACAAACCTAATCAATGTTTAGAAACAGTGATTTGACTGCATAATTCAAGCTAAAAATAAAATGAATTATAAAGAATAATGAATTTTAATTACTAGATTTGTTTTTCATATTGGCACAAGTTAACAATTCTGAAATTGCTTAATGTGTTTATAGGACTGAACAAATAAACATATTTTGTATAGTAAGACTGAGGTTTCTCACTGTGAGAGGAAAGGGGGAAGGCTGGAATAAATTTTTTGCACCCTATCAGAATTTGACTTCCTCCCAAGAGCTAGAAAGTTGTACATTGTACCCAGCAGAGATCTTGTATGTGTCACATATCCATACACAAAGAAGTAACTGCCAAGGCAAAAGAAATGACCATGACTGGCTTAGCTTTATCAAATTTGACTCCTAAGACTAGGGAGTTGAACATGAACCCATTTCCTAATAACTGTATTCTATTAGTAAGCAAGAAAGGAGATTAGCAGGATTAGATAGATCTCTTTGAAGATTCCCTATTTTTAAAGTATACTACTCACTATTATGTCTATTGTGTACCCATTCTCAATAGGACCAAATTGATTTGTATTTTCTTGAGACTGGAGTAGATTATGCTCCAGACAAAATAATTGTCTTTCATTTAAGGAATAGGTTGTTTAAATAATAATTTCCTTTTATAGAGTTTTGTTTTTATTGAGGGAGAAATGGAGACTTCTGCTTATGTGCTTTCTTGCTTTACTAATGACTAGGCATTTACTTCATGAGATAAACACTGAATGATTCTAGTCTGCTGTATTTTATTTTAATGGACCATGATGTGGCCTCAGTTTAGTAAACATAGTACACCGTGAGAGGAGAGTCTTGCATGAAGGAGCAACATGGAGGTCTAGTTGAGGTGGTGGTTTAATGTAATCTGAAGTATTAGTTGAAGTTCAAGTTCAAAGACTTGGATGAACAATAGATGTAAAGATCAGGAGATGGAACTAAACACAAACTGTTAGGGAGATTGGTGGCTTAGATACCTGCTGTTAGGGCGCTTACTTAGGTTATAGTAAGAGTGTGCTGGGAAAATGAATTTATTTATTTTATTTTTATTTTTTTTGCAAAATTCAGAGGAAGAAATCACTGATGTCTTCAGGAAGGGCTATGATAAGACTTACGCTTTAAAAGAAACATCCTTCATTTAGTGAAGGAGGACATCTCTAACTGTGGTTACTATAACAAAATACCAAAGACTTAGTGGCTTAAATGACTTTTATCCCTGAGTGTTCTGGAGGCTAGCAAGTTCAAAATCATGATGTCAGCTGAATGTCTGCTGAGCTCTTCCTGGCTTGCAGATGCCAGGCTGCTCACCGTGTCCTTCCATGACAAAGAAAAAGTGTGAACCTGGACACTCATCTTCATCTAATAAGGGTAATAATACCAGGACTTCTTATGAACCAACTTATCTCTCAGAGGCCTCACCTATAAATATGATCTGTTTGGTGGTTAGGGCTTCACCATATAAATTTTTGTGGAGACACACTACACTGGGAGCAGAATTAAAGACAGGAATTCTGTACAGAAGCTATGTATGCAGATGAAAAATCATGACAATCCAAGCTAAGTGAAGAGCAATGAGAGGAGTAGAAATGGTGAGAGTCACATTTGCAAGAAAGAGTAGTTGTTGAGGGAGTTGCTTAGCAACAGATAAGATGTCCTGATGAGAAGCAAGGAAGAGCACTTTTTAAAGATTGGAAAGCTTTGAGCATTTTAATTGGTGATGGAAAGGATCGAACAGAGTAGTTGAGGATAACAGCTCACGAAGAGAGGTTCTTGGAAGGGTAGGAGTATGGGGTCCACATAATTGTGATTAGTTAATTAGTCTCAGGTCTTTCTTAGACATGTTTTCAGTTTGTAATGCATTTATTAAAGAAATGCAGTCCCATATTTTTAAACCTTGAAATTTATTTATTAAAAAAATCCAGGCATTTGTCAGGTAGTCTCCTACAGTCTAAATTTTGCTGATTGTGTTTTCATAATAAAGTTTTAATATTTTCCTTAGACTTCTGGGTTTTTTCTATAAATTTGTAATTGAATGTAGAAAGAATGATACCTTTATAAAATGTGAAAAGTTCTGAATTTTGAAACATATCTATCTCCGCAGAGTTCCAACTGACGATTTTGTGTCTGTACTTGTGAAAATCAATGAGATTGTTCTGTCTTAAACACCTGGAAAATCTACCAGCTCTTCGTAGCTCCCAGAATGCCTCACAACCCTCACAGCGACTGAAGACAGCATGGCCACACCAGCTGGGAATTCCAGGTCCAGCTCTTGGCGGAGGCCAGCTTCTGTTGTGATAATTAGTGGCTGCAGCAACAGATATTATATTTTCTTTATCATCCCTGAAATCTTTTTCAGAAGTATGGTTAGTATTTTTTTAAAACAACATCTTTTTAAAGATGTATTTCACACACCACAAAATTTACCCATTTAAAGTATACAATTCAATAGATTTTTCTTATTCACAGAATGGTATAAGAATCATCAAAAAATGATTTTAAGACCATTTCAATACCACCCAGCAAACCTTGTACTTACTAGGGGTTAATCCTCACTCTTGTACTTGCAGGACGCATGCACCTGAAATATATATATATATATATATATATATATATATATATGCCTAATATTTATGCTACATATAAATGAAATATGTTTCTGTATGGCTAACTTTTTTAACTTACCATGCTGCTTCAAGTTTTATTTATGCAACCAGACATATCAATACTTTTTTAGTTTTTATTTTCAGGTAGCATATACAGATATACCACTTTTTAAAATTTATTTATCAGTTGATGAACATTAGACTTTTTTGATTTATTGCATATTATGATTAATTCTATGAACATGGACAAGGTTAGTTGTTATGCTTTAACTTCTCTTGAGTAACATAAAGAATGGATTTGTTTGAATGATTGGTTAATCTATGTTTAACATTTTGAGGAATTTCAAAACTGTTTTCAAAAGTGGCTGCACCATTTTACAATTATGTAAGAAATGTATGAGTGTTCTCTCTGCATCTTCATCAACACTTATTATAATGCATCTTTTTTACCTTAACAATCCCCGTTGTGAAAGTATACCTCATTGTGTTTTTTACATTTCTGTAGTGAATAAAGATATTGAACACTTTTTCATATACGTATTGGCCAATTGTATATTTTCTTTGAAGAAATGTACCTTTAAATACTTTAATCATTTAAGAAGTAGTTTATGTTTTCTTTTTATTCTTATTATACATGTGATTTAAAAATATATTCTCCCATTCTATGGATTATCTCAATAAAGTCTAATTTATATATCATTATTTGTCATTCGTATTTTAAGGCTTATAACTAAGAAACAATTGCTTAACTCAAGGTCACAAAGATTAACTCCTAAAAAAAAAGATTTACTCCTATGTTTTCATCTAGCAGTTTTGTAGTTTTAGCTGTTACATTTAGGTCTGTGATGTGGGTTAAGTTAATTTTTGCATATGTTTGAAGCTAGAGGTCTATTTGAACTCTTTTACCTGTAGTTTATTCAGATGTCCCAGAAACATTTGTAACAAAGCCCATTTCTCCTTATTCGATTGTCATGACACCCTTGGAAACAGCAATTGAGTATAAACATAAATGTTTATTCCTAGGGTCTTAATTATACACCATTTACAAACCACTATGTTTATCCCAGGTACTTTAGGTACTCTAACTTTGTAGAAAGTTTTGAAATTACGGAGTGTAAGTTCTTTCCATTTATCTTTTAAAATTGTTTTCACTATTCTGTGTACCTTGCTTTTTAATGTAAACTTTGGGATCAGCTTCTCAGTTTTTGGAAATAGGTAGCTGGAATTTTGATAGAGATTATGTTGTTTTTACAAATTCATTTGTGTGACTACTATCATTTTAATAGTGGAGTATGTTGGTCAACAACTCTAAGATGTATTTCCATTAACTCAGGTATTTAATTTAATCCAACTGTTGTTATGATTCAGATCTAAAATGTTCCCTCAAAGTCTCATGTGTTTGAAAGGTGATTAGATGGTGTAGGCTCTATATTCATTAGTAGATGAGTTCAGTAGCCAAATGTAATGTGAGAAAGTGGGGCCTGTTTGGAGACAGGTTACCAGGAAGTGACCTAAAAGGATGTCTTCTTGGCCTGCTCCTCCCTTCTCTCTCTGCTTTTTCACTGCCATGGGGTGAGTCCTTCTTATGCCACTCTCTTCTGCCTTAGCTTTTTTGCTTAGCAATCAACCAACCAAGGGTTCATTTAAACTATGAGTGTTGGGCATTTTGTCCTAGGAATGAGAAAGTAAATAAAGCAAGTGTTTTGCAATTTGTAGTACACAAGTCTACACTTCTTTCCTTAAATTTATCCCTGATTATTTAATTTTTAATGCTACTGTGTGTGGCATTATTTCTTCCAGTATTCTTTTGGTCCTTTACTTTCTATCTTCTCCTTTGACATTCCCACTACACATATGCTAATATACTTAAGGATGGTCCAATTTCTGTAAGTCTCTCTTCTTATTTTTATTTATCATTTCTTTTTCTTTTTTTGAGATTTTTCTAATTACTTCCATTTATCTTCAACACTGATGGTTTTTTATCTGTCTGCTGGAAACTACTCTTCAGACTCTTGAGCAAATATTTAATTTTGGTTATTGTATTTTTCAATTTCATAATGATTGAATTCAAACTATTCACTTGACAAAAACAGGATTTCACAATTCTTAACAATATTAACTGGCTCTTGGGGGCTGCTACAAACCAGCTCTTGCAGATCTCTTGTTCCTATCCTGTTGAAGGAGCAATCAAGTTAAACCAGGAATTTTCCTCAATAGTGTAAGCTTGTTCTGTTCTTCTAACTTGATGTATCTTCTTGTCAGTTGCTGTTTTCTATGCAGTAGTCTGGAGCTGTGGCTGTGGCTGTAGGGGAGGTGGTGAGGTCACCAGGGTGGAGACCAGGACCTTAAACTGGCTCTTTTTTCCTCCTTATTTGGGGTGAGAAGATGACAGTAAGGACTTCTTTCTGTTTGATTTGATTCAGACCTAGCATGCTAGAAGCCACCTTGTTCTGCCTTCATCGCAACTGTCATATCACTAAGAAGTCCTCACAGATTAGTGATAAAACACTTAAGAAAGAAACTTGGCCTTTTGTGAGATTTTTATGTGATGTTTATAGCCCGCTTCCTACAAATTACATCTCTCATCTATCTGTTGGTGAGTATTTACCCCCATCTCTTATCAAATAAGGAATAATTGCACACGATCTCTTCTCTGGCTCCTCAGGACACACTGCAGCCTTGGAATCAGTTATGTGGTCCCACTTGTATTACATGTACCAGGTCCTCCTCACACTCTGTGCTGTGTGGAGGCCCCGTCCCTAAGTCCCATCTGTGATAGCAACTTTCTGCTATTTACCCATTGTCTTCAGTTATGTGTTAAATAGAAATGGGGCCTGCTTTGTTTATTTATTTTTAGGAATTCTATCCCTGGTTTGTGGTGCTCCCATTAACAGTAAATATTATGAAAAAAATGTTGCAATTTGAAATAATTTAAAATCGTTTCATATGATCTCTCATTTTATAACACAGAAACTGAAGTCACAGCAACAAAAGTAACTTTATCAAGGTCACACCTGCATCTTTTGTCACCTGGTCAGTCTTCTCAAGTTTCCACTAAGGTCCTGTTGTAATGATGAGATATTCTTGATGGAATTGAGTGTTATTATCTTTTATTCATCTCATATGAGGAAATAAATCACATTTTTCTTTCATGTTTTCTTGAAAATTGTCTTTGAATTAATTTGCTAGATTTGAAGTCTAAATTCAATTTTATCATTACAATGCTTATACCTTTGAAAATGATGATTATAACACAAACATGTTCATTCAACTTCAATTATATGAAAGTACATTGAGATATTATTAATGTTATTTGGGATAGCTAATCTAATTAGTTTCTTTTAATAAATTAGATAAACAGATAAAAAATGATTAAATGCATAGTTTTGAAAAGGTGTGAGAAAGCTCAAATTCTTTTGTGAAGACAACTTCATTTTCTCATTAATCTTTTCTGATAAAAGCTATTATCTTTTATCACCCTTTTCATCACTTGATAATATTGAATTAGCTAGTACCATATACTGCTTGTCATTCATTTACTAATAATGTCAGTTAATTATATATAATTTTAATTGATTTTTTATACTATAGAATAGAAAGAATCCAGTTTTAAATAATGTGTTTATTAATAATATAATAAAGTATATTTGTAACAAACTTTAAAACCTTCAAGGAAATTATACTTTTTAAAAGAAATTCCAAAGAATCTTTGTGATAACCTAATGAAGGGAAAAATCACTTTGTTTTCATTGAAAAAGTAAATGGTGAATTGTTACAACTTCTGCTATTATAATCTATTAAAATATATTAATGAATTGCTATAGAAACTTTTAAATCTCAGTATATTTGTATTTAATTAATCCTACCAAAAATGTGTAAGTCTAGACTAGTTACAATTGGAAAATATTCTACCAGAATAATCTACTTCCATTGCTCACAATATTAAATAGAATTTTATTTCATTCTTGACATAAATTAAACCTTAGTCTTTTTAGACAGAGTTTCACTATGCAGTTCAGGCTAGCCTTAAACTCACTTTGTAGCCCAGGCTGGCCTCAAACTCACTGTAATCCTCTTGCTTCAGCCCCCCGAGTGCTGGAATTAATTGGAACTAAGGAAAACATTCAAAAATATTAGCCTTTCCATTATTTAGAAGTAAAGAAGAGAGCTTTTAAAAAAATAAAAATATTGAGAACAGGAAGGAATAGAAAATAAATAATGCTAACTGAATAATATACTAGATTTTAAATATATGTACACTATTCACTCACTATATAGTTATTACAATGAATTTATACTTGCATAACCTGTTAAAGGACAGAAAAGTTAAAGGTCAGTTACTTCTACTCAACAGAGAGGGCCATAATAAAAAACACATTTTTCTCTTTATACTGGCCCTACAGCCAATAATGCTCATGTATTTATGCTGATGGTATTTAGGCAGCAAAAAGTAAAATTTTTATAGAAAGCAGGTGTGCTGATTTTGCTTTTTCATTTTTTTCCCTCATCTTAGTCATTGGTTTCAAAATCCTTCACACCAAATGCCAGGACTATTAAAACTACAGATTACATTGATCAATGTTTGACTTCACATTTTTCCCCTTTCTCATCAACTGTAGTGATGTTCATGAAGGGTGAGATAGAGGAGGTAAATAGAAAAGAATAGGAATAATAGAATTTGTTAATCGAGTCTTAATAGGAGCTTGATTGTATTCATGAGTCAATGCAGGAGTAGGAAATAAATTTTTAAAGAATATTAAATTATGAAATGCAAAACTATTTTGTCTGGCAGTTCTCAAATAGTATGTGCAATTTTATCTTTATTTTCTCCTAAAAACACTATTTTTAGGGAGTACTTTTTAAAGTTTAATGTATGTAGAACACATTGGGGATAAATATATTGGCTTTTAGAGCATTCAGTCAGTATAATGTGGGTTGAATTATCTATAATTTTCTTGTTTTATTCTACATACACAGAAGAAGGAAAATACTTTAAACATTTCATCTCCTTTTACAATTAATTCAAAACTTACAGATTCAGGGCAATCAAGTCACTCTGATTATTGACAAATGTTCAAAGAGGAAAGTCAGAACTTCTACTCTAGAAGATAAACAAGAAATAAGAAAATTCTCCAAAATATAGTTTTATAGTAGAATATAATGTCCAATTTTAATTTTATATCTTGTTCGCTAAAGTTGTTTTTATTTTTCTCCCTGTATCTTTACTTCTCTTTCTGTTTATTTTTTTCTATGCTGGATGCAAGCGTGGTCTTTTCTTAGTTTTTAAAGGGTACTTTGAAAAATGTCTTTGTTAAAATATGAAATATTTAAATAGCAACCCCACTCCATTTCATAAAGCAAATTCATTCATAATCTGCAAAGGCATTTCCAGCGCAAGAAAGCTGATAGACAACAGTGCTGCTGCCTGTTTTCTTCCTAACCTGCTAACATCTGCCCCAGCCTCGTCACTCCTACTGTTTTAGTGTTTAGGTTCTCATCATCTGCCTGTATCACTGCAATTTCTTTTGACTGGTTTGCCTCACATCAGTCTCTGTTTTGCAATGTATTTGTCACATGGTCCCTAGTGTTTTCCTTCTTGAAAAACAGAAACCAGAACTTCATCTTAATACAGCATCCAAATAAGCTCTTTATATAACACGTCCTTCAGTATTTGTTTGCGTTCTCCAATTTCCCCACCCACCCTGCGCTTTCATAGTGAACTGCTTACAGTAAAACCAAATACTCTTCCATGCACAGTGTGTTCCCTTTACTAAGAATGCTCTTCTCCCAACTTTAGGTAAAAAGCTGCACCTATTCTTATATTACCCAAGCATTCCTGCCTCTCTGAACCCTTCCTGGTATCCCCTACCCTGCACACTGCTTTATCACAGGGCCATACCTTGAAAACGTGTGTGATACTCTTTGTCACAAAATTGTAATAACTTGTTTACATATCTAATTCTCTTTCCAGACTCTGAATTTCTAGAAACTATGCTTTTTCATCTTTATGTGTAAATACCTTATAGTTACTACTACTACGTACGTGCATGATAAATCTGTGTCTTCATGAAGTCGAGACAGAGTGGTGTTTAGAGATTAGTCCAAATATATTCTGTGAGTCAGGGGAATCCCAGAAATAAGATGCTGCTGCTTCCCACTCCTTTTTATTCCTGAGACTCCCAGACCATGATTCATTATAAAGAAGATGGAAAGATTTTTAACTTTTTGCACATAAATTATCCACCATAAGAAAATATCCATTGTATTCTACTGTCTGACTTTTAGGAATAAAAATGTGTCTTGATGGTCTAGTTGCATTTTGGGAAACGTTCTTTCATCCTGGGCACAATGTACTCAGACTAGATTCACAGCATTGGTATTAAGTAAGAGAACTAAAGTAAAAATATCCTAAGTGATATAAAAGAACATTGATGCCAGCCATGAACTACTGCCCTTTCTGCTTCCCCACCTCCTGTTCCTTCCCTCCTCCTCTTCCCCTCTGGTTCTCCTCCTCCACCCCTTTATCCTCTACCTCCTCTCTCGTCTTCATAAGATTATATAACTTTTAAATTATTTCTTGCCTTGAATTAAAAGACTTCTCTGGATATTTTAACTTAAGTGTCCCTCAAGCTTTTGAGGCCCCCAAAACACACGTGTACAAATGCATGCACACACACCCCCACACCCCGTCACACATACACACATTTAAAAATGGTGTTAACAGCTCTTTGAATCATTACACATTTATTGTATTTGAATAATAAAACTATATTTTTATTAAACTCTTTTTTTGAGTTTATCACAGAAGCACTGAAAAAACATTTATCTTATGATTAGTCCTGTTTTACGACTACATATTATTTGGTAGCAAAAAATATACCATTTCTCTTCTAGAGTGTGTAAACAAGGAGGGTATCATAAACCCCTACAAAACTTAAATATTCATGCAAAGAAACCCTTTATGGCTTACTATTAATTTTTATAAGTATTAAAAATCTCCTGTTGCCTTTCCTCAGAATAATATAAAAACTACAAGTTTCATTTCACTTGTTTTGAAAAATGAAGCTTTTTCAGTAAGAAAAGTAGCATAAATAATTGGATAACAGTGCATTACTCAAAATTTTTCTAAAAATCTTCTCGTATTCTTGCTCTGGTGTTTCATTTTTATGGCAGCTGTCGCCTCTTTATCTACAAAGTTCTCCTACTACCATAATTACCTCCATCCTCTCTTTCACTTCCTCCTTTCTTCCATTCATACAAATCCCCCATCTCACAATACTCCCATGAATGTGTTTTTAGTTCCTTGGTCTGCCTTCTTATCATAAAAAGAACAAATTTTCTGAAATTCAGATATATAAAATTTTCCATTCTGTTAAACGTTGCAATGCAGAATATGATTGATTGCCTAAAGAAGAAAATAGACCAATAATGCTATGAAATTCACTGTTGCAAAATCATTCTGGATTGAACTATTGAGGGAAGACTGTGATAAAGTAGAAACTCTGATCATTCAAAGAAAGAAGAATAAGATATAGCTAAGACTAGATAAGCAAAGCAGGCATTCGAGGTGAGACAAATGTATGAGTAATATCACATGAGTCTGGAAATGTTGAGACAATTAGTTGTGGTGGGTTGGAAAACTTGAGGGTAATGACCTACACATTCAAAAAGCCTAAAACAATTCTATCTTTACGTCACAGGGAAGTCATTGCAGGTATTTTGTTGCTAATTACCACAATAGAAATAACGTGATAAAAGATGAATGAAAGGGGAGAGACTGACATCCTAATGGCTAGGGCAAGAAATAAAAGCTTGTGATTTTGGGGTGGGAATAGAAAAGAAAAAATTCATATTTTATGCTTTTTGCACATGGATAATGTCATCAGGAAATCATTCACCAGGTTCATTTGATAAGCACAATATCAATAAGTATTTAAATTATTTATTCTTATAAGGAATTAAATAATAAGACCAAACTCACCTATTTTTTCTTTATGACATTTACTCTTTCCACCCAAGGAAAAACTAAGCACACAATATTTTGATGAATAAATGCATATATATACATATATATATTTCATTTTACACTTTCAAGTTTTTTATAATAAGAAAATTTGATGAAATTTTGAGGCAGGTATTTTTGAAGTTCTGAGTCCCTTTCTATATAAAAATCAAAGAAAAAATAGTAATTTGGGGATGTGAAAGAGGCCCATTTTCAGTTCACTGAATATTTAGAGTGCCTGAGAATGTTCACTGTTTTTAATCTAAGCTGCATATTTTAACAATCGTAGAGCTCTGAAAAAAATAATAAATTTCTGTACCTTTGATGTTAATTCATTCTATAATAGGCCAGCTACAAATATAATGAATATATTTAATTCATATAAGCAATTTTGTGATAATTCTATTATAACATGTACTAATAATATTCAATTAAAATATTGTAATTAAAAGTCTTAGAAGTATTTTTTCATTTCTCTAGTGTTTTTAGTATAGACTCAACTTTCATGACCAACATTGTATTTATTAAGCATAGTTCTCATGTCATATGAAAGAGAAATATTTTGCTATTAACTAGAGAGCTCATCATAACTCAGGTAGATGTTGGTGTATATGCCTATGCAGTTTGAATAAAGAGAAGACATATTATAGAGAACTGTAGATGGATATGCCAAATTACTGTCATTAAGTCCACTTATAAGAATTTTTAAAAATGAAGTGCTTGGAAGTGCTATGCTCAGCTGGTCACAGGAGAGTGCTAGAGTACCATTAAATTACCTGTGCTAAAATAACTGAAAGAATCATGGGCAGGAAAATGACAGTGTGCCTGGGTGAGCTTTGCATTGCAGGGTTTGAGCAAAAGAAATAATAGCCTGTGCTTGTAGAAATTACAGTGGAACAGCAAATCTATTTTATAATATCTCCAGATGTTAAAAACAGAATGATAAAGCATGACAAAACTATCTTGTGCTATAATTATTTTAATCTTTGCAATGTTAATATAAAAGATTTCATTTTTGTCAGATTGTCCTCTGCAATTTAATATCCCCTTTTAGCTATCTCTTAATGTTTCCACTAAATTGTTCTGCATTCTTTGCAACCAGCATCCTCTTGAGCCCGTGAGAATGCAATGTATAGCCAAGACCACATTTAACAATCTTCTTATTTTTTCAAATAAGTGAAAAATAACAGAGGTATAACTCTGAGTCCTAGGTAATAGGAATACTTTTCAGTTATATATTCATTTTATAGAATTTCAGTAACTTCATACATCATAATTTGGGTTTTTTTCACTTAAAAAATGAACAATATATAATATATGCTCCTTATTTTTGAGAAAGTATTAAGTGACCTCAGAATTTGAAAGAATTCATGACTGTTACTGAGAGAACTTCCAGCTAGATTTTCAGACTTCTAGATTCTGGTGGTGAAAATAATGCTCCTTTACCCAATTTAATCATCAGTTTTAAAAGGATTGCTCTCTTACATAAATTCATACTTGAGAGCACTGAGTAACATAATCAGATGTGATAATTTGCTAAGCACAGGGAATCCTTGGAAAGATGCTACAATTAGATATGGCTCTTATGCAACTTTTAAGACAATAAGAAACGCTACAACACATTCCCCAGAGAAATGAAGTTAAATACAGTAATTTACATGCAATTTTGGGTGGGTGAGTAGGGGTAAAGTGCAGCTCTTGAATTATAACTGTGTTTACTGTCTACATGACACATAGATTGGGATGGTTTGCTAGTTTCTACACAGTCCCTGGCAGAGCAGCAGGCTAAGTCACATCTTCCATTCTGCAAGGCCTGTGACAGGTTTTCTCAGTATAATATTGCTCTTATTAGGCTTTTTTATTTGAAGAGAAACAAAATATGCTTTCCACTATTTAAGAAGCCTTATAGTAAAGTGAAAAAAGAAATAAATTATAACCATTTCCACCCAGAAAAAATTGCCTCTAAATTCAGTAAGAAACTACAATATTTGTTTAGTTTGTTTTCCCCAATCAGAGGTACTAGAATCTATAGAAAGAGCTTAAAATAATATAAGTGCTACACAGTTCTTAATATTATTGTGGTAGTACTCCCCAATGGAACCTAACATATGAAACTCTTTTCCTTTTTAACACTGAAAAACAATTCTTTGTTGCACTACTAGTCTTGGTGCTCCAAGGAAAAATGAAAGGAGATGCAATACGAGACATGAAGGAATCATGTTGACTAGTGAAAAGGTAAATTGGTGACAAAATGTGTGCATGGCATATCAGTGTCTGCAGAACCACTCTGTGTTTTGTCCCTACATGAAACTTCAGGTATATAAAGCCTAAAGTTGAACTTTTTTTTCATTAAGTCAAGTAGATAAGTTCTCACAATTAGATTGTTTTTCTTTGTACACCTGAATTTATGTCAAGGCAGGCATAACTTTTATCACAATATTTTTTTCCTCCATAGTTGACTACCTGGAGCAGTTGGAGCCACCACTAACATAAAGTGATGACAGTTTGTAGGTCTCTAGAAGAGAAACATTCCCATTCAGTCACTAAGCAGCAATCCATCATTTCCTGAAAAATACTCTTCTGGTTCTGTTAACTTTACTAGGAAGCAATGTCGGCACAACAGGAAAATCTAAAAATAAATACTGGAAGTCAAGAAGTAGGTCTGGAGGTTAAGGATATGAGGATGACTCTTGTAATACTTCAGTGAACACATCTTCTTTCTCCTTCTCTCCAAGGGCAATTGCACTGAATCCTCACTTGGGATAGTACAAACCAAGTAGAACTGCAGGATGCCTAGTGGGCTTTTTCTCCCCTTCTTGGGCTCAGTGTGTCCCACCTCTCCAGTTTTTGCTGCTGAGTCTGACATCCTACCCTAATTGTTCTTGGAATGGCACATGCTTCATTGTGGGAGGTCGAGGTCCTGAGGTCTGGCTGGCCAC
Source organism: Dolichotis patagonum (assembly GCA_004027295.1). Taxonomy (NCBI): domain Eukaryota; kingdom Metazoa; phylum Chordata; class Mammalia; order Rodentia; family Caviidae; genus Dolichotis; species Dolichotis patagonum. Next base: position 55,269 of record PVJX010003400.1, read on the forward strand.
CCTGGCAGAAGAGAGAGTCTGAGCACACTCAGACTCCCTGCTCCTTGGCACACTGAGTGGAGCATCCCTGACAGGGCCGCCCAGCTTGGAGCCCGCCCCACAGTGCATCCCCGCCTTCCCTAAACCTACTTCCGCCCTTCCTGAAGCTCAATCCTGCCCTTCCTCTGAGCTCACTTCCACCCTTCCTCTTCAGCTTATGTATACTCCTGCACTTCCGTAATAAAATTGGATCTGCACTGATCTCCAGAGTCGTCTCTCCATCACCCCTTGCCAGTCCCCTGCAGCCCCATAAAGGCTGCAGTTCGTAACTAGCTTTTATTCACACTAATCATCTCCTAATTCTGTATCCCATATCACCATAATTCCAACCTTTCAGTGATTCTTATTTTGGATAAAAAAGATGAATAATATAATATGTAGTTTAAGAATGGCTCCCAGGGGCATTGGGTAAACAGAAGACGTATTTTATTGCCAGTACTCTGGGGAATTAGAGTACTCTGTGGAGAGGAAATGCTCTTTAGTAGGAAAGACAGAGTGTACAAGTGTATTGCTATAGGTAAAATACCTACAGTTTTTGCCTTTGAACGTTAAAATAAAATCCCCCACAACCAACTCACCCCTACTTAACTGTAGGAAGGCACCTGAAAGACATTTATCAGACTTTATCTCCTTTCCCAAAAGGCCTAGTTTATGGGCACATCTTGGGTGGTACAGCCTTAAGAAAGGGAGCTTTAGAAGAAAAAAAACACAGCTAGAATCTTCAGAAATACTTTGTTTTCTTCTGCAAGTTTATGTGAACAAATTGGTTTGCAAAGAAAAAGACTTGTAGATGTTTAAATCAGTGATGTGACATTTATTTCCTATTATTTTAGAATAAAGTATAACTAAAAGAGATATGACAGGAAAACTTAAAGTTGATTTGGTTACCATCTAGACTTCATTTGTTAAATAATGCCTACATTTGTGCATTTTTTATCTTTGAACTAATATTGTAGAAGTCTCACCTCCATGAATGTTTTATTTTTCTTTTATTATGCATGTTTGCAGTATATAATGACAGTAGATCTATACATGCACATAACAATTTCAATTATTTTCCCATTATGTCTTGGTTACTTTTCTCTTATTGCTGAGACAAAATACCTGACACCCAACATTAGGGAAGGGAAGGGAAGATTTATTTCTTACAGGTTGGAGGTTTCAGTCCATACTCAGCTGGCTCCAAGCAGCAGGGTGGCATGACGGCCACTGTTCATAGCTGGCCACAAACAGCAAGGCACCGACAGGCAAAAGAGAGACACAGCTTCTTCCCCCTTATACATCATATCCTGGCTCTACCCCTAGGCGGTGTAGCACTCACACCATGAATCTGAGCGCTAGACACTTAACAAATCACAAATGCTAAATTTGGTTGCATCATAATTGCATAAGGTTTGCAGACCACTGACAAAAACCATGACACCTTACCTCCATCTCCATTTTATTTTACCAGTATCAGATCCACTCATCTAAAATACCTTATCAAGTTAATTATCATGTATGCAACTTAAAAAACAGACTAATAGGCCAAAAACCATATAAAATATGTAAGACACTTGTACTAAGGCACGATACACTTTTAGATATATTGTCTGTTCTGGATTACAATACCTATTTTCCTCTTTTTTTTCCTGTTGTCTGTCTTTTGTGCTTTATGTATTGTTTTTCATATAAGAGAAACCATGTGATATTTAAGTTTGTCTGATTTATTTCACTTAACATTATAGTCTTAACATACATCTATTTTCTTACAAATGATTTGTTTATCTTTCTTTTTCTATTTTAACAATTTTTATTTGTATTCATAAGGCAAACTGGCACACAGTTATCCTTGGGCTCTGGAATCTTTTAGTTTTAGTTTACATTTAGCAAATTTTTAAAAAATTTTATTTAAAGAGAAAACAAAACAAAACAGAAAAAAGGGTAGCAACAATACGGAATTCCAAGGAAAAGAAAAGAACAAAAAACACTAAGAAATCATTACTTGAGAACTTACATACTGTCACCTTGGAAGTAGTTGTTCAACTTACAAAATTAAACCATACAAAGTACACATTCAAACAATGAGACTGTTAACAGCTCTGCTCCACGATCTAACAAAAACAGTAATATGGTCATTCATCTTACACACTTAAACATACATGCAATTATATCTTTTAGAGCACTTTCTTTTCCTCTCTTTTTTATAGTAGCAATTACATATTTTGGGTTTTATTACTCCTACATTTCTTATTACTCTTTACACTAGAAACACAATGCAATATTTATAAATATGATTATTTATTTCACTAATGAGGATAGTCTCAAGTTGTCTCCATTTCCCTATGGAGGTTTCAAGATCATCCTTCTTCATATCTGAGTAATATTCCATTGTATAAAGATACCAAATCATTTTCATCCACTCTGTGGTTGATGGGCATCTTGGTTGTTTCCAAGATTTAGCTATTACACATTGTGCTTCTGTGAACATGGGTGCACACATATCACTGTGATATGACATTTTCAGTTTTTCTGGGAAAATATCCAGGAGGGGAATAGCTGGGTTGAATGGAGCTTCCAGTCCTAGTCTTCTGAGAATTCGCCATACTGATTTCCATAGTGGTTGTACCAGTCTACACTTCCACCAACAGTGGAGCAGTGTTCCTTTTTCCCCCGCAGCCTAACCAACATTTGTTATCAGTTGATTTCTTTTTTTTTTTTTTTTTTGGTACCAGGGATCGAACTCACGACCTCACGCTTGCCAGGCAGGCGCTTAAGCCACTGAGCTAAATCCCCGGCCCATCAGTTGATTTCTTGATGGCAGCTATTCTTTCTGGAGTGAGACAAAATCTGTGTTGTTTTAATTTGCATTTCTCGAATGACCAGTGATGGTGAGCATTTCTTTATGTATTTATTTGCCATGTGTGCATCTTCATCTGAGAACTGTGTGTTCATCTCAGATGCTCATTTTTTGAGAGGGTCTTTGAATCTGGGGGGATTGATGTTTTTCAATTCTTTATATGTTCTTGATATAAGTCCTTTGACTGAGGGGTTGCTGGCTAAAATTCTTTCCCATTCTGTGGGTTTTCTTTTCACTCTGTTGGTGATTTCTTTTGAAGTGCAGAATCTTTTCAAAAATATGACATCCCGGTTGTTGATTCTCTGAAGCATTGTTTATTTTTCTTTACAGCAAGGTAGTACTCTAGTGTAATAGGTACCACATTTTCTTTATTCATCTATTGATAGATATATGACCTGTTTCTAAAATTTAACTATTATGAATTGTGCTGCTATCAACAAGAATATGCATACACCACTGTGATATGACATCTTTAAATCTTTTTTAATATCTTTCCAATGAAAGCATTAAAATTTTAAAACATAGCCATGGATTCTGATTCAAAGTCTACCTATAAATTGTCATTTTGCAAAGCAGCAGAAATCTTTCCTTAGAAATGGTGTTTAAACAGAGCGAATCCCTTATTGCCATGATTCAACAAATAGTGAATATGTAGAGCTTAAGGAGAGAATTTTAGAAGGTGGGCAATGTGTTTAGAATGAACTATAAGAGAAGAAAACAATATAAGTGACATAGATTACAAAGCAAGACAACAGGAGATCAACAGTGGTTCCCATAATGTCTCTTGTTTTCTTCTAAATAGTTGTCTATATCTTCACACACAATGAATTCATACAACACAAAATAGATCAGTACAGAGTAATGAAGCCATTACAGGCCTTCAAAACCAGACAATAGGAATATCAACAATGACTACCATAACGTCTCTTGTTCTCTTCAAAATAGCTGTCCATACCTTCATGTATGTTGAAATTAAACAATACAAAAAAGACTAAAATCAATCTAAACAAAGAATAAAAGCATTACTGGATTTCACAGAATGATTATAGGGAATCAGCAATGGGTAACATAATGTCTCTTTTTTCTCAAGCTAGCTGTTCATTTCATCACTCATAATACAATCGATTCTTGGAAACTGTTTAGGAGAAGTTCTAGGCATGTATAAGCCTCTACATGTACACCTATCCTTTCTGCACTAGAGGGAAAGACAAAACAAAACAAATTACTAGAAAAACAAGAAACAAAAAAGACAAATTAACAATAGTAAAGAGCCCAAAACAATGACAATACAGATCTTCAAAACAAGGTGATAGGAACATAATTAAATTTGTTCTTTTACATAGTGATCTTCAAAATAGTTCCTCCGATCACCAGACACAAACAAGAGTTCCAATCCTATGAATAGTAACTGTTTTATTTCAAGAACTAATAGAATTTGTAGCACAATCATATTAGTTATCCAAAGTGTGTTTATACAAATTTAGATATTTTTTCCCTTCCTTTCTTTCCCTCATTTTCCCTGAGATATTATTTTTTTCTCCTTTGAGCAGATTCCTACACTTTTATTGTATTTATTGAGGATTTTGTATCTTATGTACTCATACCATTTCTTACACTAGAGAGGCAATATGGTATTTACACATGTGAGTTTGATTTATTTCACTTATGAGTTTGGTCTCAAGTTTCATCCATTTACTTATAAATATCTCAAGGTGATCATTCTTTATAGCTGAGTAGTATTCCACTGTATAGAAGTATCACATTTTTTTATCCATTCCTCAGTTGCTGGGCATTTAGGTTGTTTCCAAGATCTCGCTATTACACATTGTGCTGCTATAAACATGGGTGCACATATAACACTGTGGTATGATGTTTTCAGTTCTTCTGGGAATATGCATAGAAGTGGAATAGCTGGGTCAAATGCAACTTCCAATCCCAGCTTTTTGAGGAACCTCCAGACTGACCTCCACACTGATTGCACCAGTCTACACTCCCACCACCAGTGCAGAAGAGTTCCTTTTCCCTGCAGCCTTTTCAGCATTTGTTGTTGGTAGTTTTCTTTATCCTTGCCATTCTTTCTGGAGTGAGTTGGAGTCTCAGTGTGGTGTTACTTTGCATTTCTCTAATGATCAGTGATGCTGAACACTTTTTCATGTATTTATTTGCCATCAGTATTTCTTTGTTAAAGAACTGTGTATTCATTTCAGATGCCCATTTTTGGATTGAGTCTTTGAATTTTGGAAGTCTGATTTTTTAAAAATATTCTTTATATGTTTTAGACAGAAGTCATTTGTCTGAGGGACAGTTGACTAACATTTTTTTTTTCAAAATTCATGGGTTTCCTTTTTACTGTGTTGGAGATTTATTTTAACATGCAAAAACATTTTAATGCAATTAGATCCCAGTTATTCATTCTGGGAAGTATTATAGGTGTGGTTTGATTTTTGTTCATGAATTCTCTGCCTACCACTATGTCTTTAAGATTTCTACCTACTTTGTCTCCCAAAAGATTTAGTTTTTTTGTCCTAACATTTAGATCTTTGATCCATTTTGACTTAGGTTTAGTACATTGTGATAGGCATGGGTCTAGTTTTAGTTTTCAGCATATGGAGAGCCTGTTTTTCTAGCACCACTTATTAAAGAGACTATCTGTCTTCTAGGGAATGTGTTTGGCCCCTTTATCAAAGATAAGGTGGTTGGTTGTGTTTGTAGTTGTAGTTGCATCTTGTAATCTATTCCACTGATCTTCAGGTCTGTTTTTATTCCAGTACCATGCTGATTTTATTACAGTAGCTTTGTAGTATAATTTTAAGTCGGGGATTGTGATGCCTCCTACCTTTCCTTTGTTGCTCAGAATTGCCTTTGCTATTCTAGATCTCTTCTGGTTCCAGATGAATTTTAGGAGTGTTTTCTCTAGATCTGTGAGGTATGCTAGTGGTGTTTTGACTAGAATTGCATTAATTCTGTAAAAAATTATGGGAGAATAGGCCATTTTCACAATGTTTGCTTTTCCTATCCATAAAAAAGGAATGTCTTTCCATTTTCTGAGATTCTCTTCAGTTTATTTTTCAGAGCACTATAATTTTCCCTGAATAGATCTTTTACTTCTTTTGTTAGATTCATTCCTAAGCTTTTCATTTTTTTGGATGCTATTGTGAAGGGTGTGGCTTCTCTTATTTCTCTCTCAGTGAATTTGTTGTTTGTGTATAGGAATGCTATTGATTTTTGAGTGTTGACTGTGTATCCTGCTGCATTACCGAATTTGGTTATTATACCTATCAGTCTTCCAATGGAGTTTTGGGGGTCTTCTAGGTAGAGTATCATGTCATCCACAAATAAAGATAATTTCACTTCTTTTCCTATTCTTACTCCTGTTATTTCTCTCTCTTGTCTAATTGCTCTGGCTAGTATTTCCAGCACTATATTAGATAGGAGTGGTGGTGATAACAGGCATCCTTGTCTTTTTCCTGAGTTTACAGTTAAGGCTTTCAGTTTTTAGCCACTAAATATAATGTTGGTTGTTGGTTTGTCATAAATGGCTTTTATCACATTGAGGTAAAGACAATCTATTCTGATTATCTGTAGGTTTCTTATCATGAATGAGTGCTGGACCCTATCAAAACCTTGTTCTGCACCTATAGAGATGACCATGTGATTCTTATTTTTTGCTCTATTGATATGGTGGATTACACTTATTTATTTGTGTATGTTGAACCATCGCTAGATTCCTGGGATGAATCCCACTTGGTCATGTTATAACTTTCTTGATGATTTTCTGCATTCTTTTTGTCTGTATTTTGTTGAAAATTTTGCATCTGTATTCATTAGGGAGATTGGCCTGTAGTTCTCTTTTTGGTTGAATCTTTCTCAGGTTTTTGTATTAGAATAATACTTGCTTCCAGGAATGAGTTAGGGAGAATTGTTTCTCTTTCAATTTCACTGAAGAGTTTGAGGAGTGTTGGAATCGTCTTCCTCGAATTTCTTATAGAATTCCACATGAATGCATCAGGACCTTGGCTTTTCCTTGTTGGTAAGGTTTTAATTACATTTTCAATTTCAATTTCAATTGAAATTGGGTTATTCAGCAGTTTTACATCATCTCGATATAGCTTTGTTAATTTATATGTTTCTAGGAATCTGTGCATTTATTCTGTGTTATGAAGCCTATGAGAGTAGAGGTTTTCAAATTAGGTATTGATGATCTTCTTTATTTCCACATGGTCTGTAGTGATTTCACATTTTCATTCCTTATTGCATGAATTTGAGTTTTTTCTTTCTTTTTATTAATAAAGTTGGCTACAGGCTTATCAGTTTTATTTGATTCATTGATTCTTTGTATTGTTTTCTTAGTCACTATTGCATTGATTTCTGCTCTGACCTTCATAATTTTCTCCCTTCTTTTGGCTTTGGGCTTGATGTGCTCTCCTTTTTCTAGATGTTTGAGGTGTAGCATCAGGTTCTTTATTTGTGCTTGTTCTGTTTTCCTGATGTGGGAATTCACTGCAATAAATTTTCCTCTGAGGACTGCTTTCTTTGCATCCTACAGGTTCTGGTAAGTTGTATTTCTATTTTCATTTGTTTGTACATATTGTTTAATTTCTTCTGTGACCCACTGGTTGCTCAGAAGTATATTATTCAATTTCCATGTGTTCATGGGGTTTTTGCAGTTTCTTTTGTCATTAATTTCATGGCACTATGATCCAATAACATGCATGGGATAGTTTCAATTCTTTTACATTTACTTAAGCATGTTATGTGGGCTCATATATGATCTATTTTAGAGAATGTCCCATGTGCTGCTGAGAAGAATGTACATTCTGATGTTGGGTGGAACACTCTGTACATGTCCAGTAAGTCCATTTGTTCAACTGAATTTGTGATTCAGTTCTGTTATTTCTTTGCTGATTTTCTGTCTAGTTGATCTGTCTGTGTCAATGGGGTTTTAAGGTCTCCCATTATAATTGTGTTATTGCTTTTTTGATTTTTAAATTCTATTAATATTTGTTTTGTATAACTGAGTGCTCCCAAATTTGGTGCATATATATTTAAGATTGTTATCTCCTCTTGAAGTTCTCTACTAGCTAGTATGTAGTGACCTTCTTTATCTCTTTGGATCACTCTTGGTTTGAAGTTCACATTGTCTGCAAACAGAATATCAACCCCTGTTTTTTTGTTTTGTTTTGTTTGTTTTGGTTCCCATTGCATGGAGTATTGTTTTCCATCCTTTGACTTTCAGCCTATGAGTTTCCATTTGGGTTAGATGGGTTTCTTGTAGACAGCCTATGGTTGAATGTTGTTTCTTGATCCATTCTGCCAGTCTGCTTCTTTTAATTGGTGAATTGAGCCCATTTACATTAATGGTTATAACTGATATATATTGGTTTATTTTTGACGTTATCTTTCTGCTGTTGATTCTTTACCTTTACATTCTGTTTAATGGTCTACCTTACTTAGTGATTTTTTTCCTATGTGTATTTAGAATGTCTTTCAGTATTCTTTGCAGGGTTGATTTGGTAGTCATGAAGTTTCAGCTGTTCTTTGTCATGGAAGTGTCTTATTTCTCCATCAATTTTGAAGGACAGGTTTGCAGGGTACATCAATCTGGGCTGGAAATCATTTTCCTTTAGGATCTGAAATACTTCACTCCATGCTCTTCTTTGTTTGTATTGAGAAGTCTGCTGTGATTCTGATAGGCTTTCCTTACAGGTGATCTGTCTCTTCTCTCTAACAGCTTTTAATATTCTTATGTTAGATTTCAGGGATGTTGATTATTATATGTCTGGGTGTATTTTTATGTTTGTTATGGCTATTTGGAGTTCACTTATCTTAGCTCAGTTTCCATTGTCATGTTTGGAAATTTTTCAGCTATTATTTCTGTAAATAGCCTTTTTATATCATTTGTGTTATCACCTTCTTTTTCATTTATACCTATCAATCTTATGTTGTTTTTCTTTGCATCATCTTGCAACTGTTGAATTGTTATTTTCTGATTCCTTGTTATTTTTTAAAAGATCTTTCTTTTTCTGTCCACTAGTTGTAATCTTATCTTTGAGATCTGAAAGTCTATCTTCTCTTTCATTGAGACAGTTTTGCCAACTTTTGGTGGAATTTTTTTATTTCTTATATACCTCTTTGAATCTGTTTCATGTATTGTTTGTTTCTTATATTGTTCATTCAAGGTTTCCATCTCTTTGCATTGTTCCTCTAATTTTTTAACTTAGACTTGATATTTGTATGATAGGATGGTTTTGGCTTCATAGTAAGTAGGCTAGAAAACAGGTTTGTTTAGACCCTAAAGGTCTACAGATACTATAACAGAGTCTGAAATTCCCATTTGATTTCAAACAAAAAACATATTTGCAATCTAGTTCTCATAAACTAGAGGCCAGTATAGCATCAGATTGTGGGATCCTAAATATCCAGGTCCTCAGATATAGATTCTGAACAAAGCATTATGGAAAAAACTGAAATTCCTTGTGCTCAGCATACATGTTGGTGTGGCTGTTGAGCTTGCTTGATAACAGGCTCCATAAAAAATTTGAGGAAGACAATCATTACATCTGAGTACTATGCTTTATCTCTGGCTAGTGAAATTTACAATCACAGAGTCAACCACTTCTTTCTGTAGCTGTTCTGCAAAAGCTTAAACCAGTAGTTATGAAATGCAAATTTGTCAGAAACGGACTCTCAGATTAAATTATTTCTTTTGTAAGTTACTAGAAACTTCTGAAATAGAAATAGTATCATTAAAGTTGATTTAGTCTTTTAGGAGGAAATAAATGGACCTGCATTAAGAAAAGATATTTTTTGGCTTTTCACAAGTTACTCTTTTCTAAGTAATGGAATAATAACCCTTCACAGTGATTTTTGCAGTGTAATGAATTCTAAAAAAGATACTAGTTTAATGACTTCCTCTTTGATGTAATATATTGAATCTTCTAAGGTATCAGTGCTGAATAGAGATTTCTAGAGATCAGAATTGCATTAAAATCTCAATTAAGGGCATGCAGATTTCATAGAATTACTTCCTCCCTTTGGAAAATAATCCTTTGTTATTAGTTGAAAATCCATTTGCCATTGTTTTATCTTATTAAACAAGAATAGTTTACATTTTAATAGCCCAATGAATTGTCAACATCCATTTTTCTAATTTTATGTGTTGCTGTCTCCAGAAAAAAATACTTTGAGATCCCAACCTCAAGTATTTTGGATTGCAATCTTATTTGAAAATAAGGTCTATGCATATACACTCAAGTTAAACTTGGGTTATTAGGGTGGGCTCTAATCTGTTATGATTAGTACTCAGGTAAAAAAGGGGATATTTGGACACAAACACAGTGAGAAGACAGTATGAAGAGACACATGGAAAAATGCTTTGATTTTGGACTTTTGCTTCTTATATACAGTAGCTATTTTAAGCCAATTAGTTTTTGGCACTTATATGGCAAGCCTAGGAAACTAATACATTAATTAGGCTGAGATTTTTGGCTACTGAAAGGTTATGTCTGGATAGCTTTCTTAGCAGAGGCATCATCTCTACAAATTATTTTTTGTTTTGTAGAGAAATCTAAACACAGCACTCCACTGGGAGCTGTCATCTCATCTGCCTTTCTGAAATTTTCCCCACAAAGATGCATGCAAGAAAATTACCAGGAAGGATCACACAACAAACAAAACTGGGTTATCTAAGGTAAACTTAAATTTTAAAAGGACACACATTTAATTTTCCAGTGGTTCTTGAGGAACACTGCATAATGTATTAAATAGACAGTATCACAGTTGTGAAGTAGAAAGGTACTTAGTCTCAAACAAGTGTTTAAGGTAACAAAAAGAATACAATAAAGATGATCAATTTTAGCATTATGTATGCTTTATTTTTCACATAGACAATATAGAGAGCACTTCCTGGACCTCATTGTGTTCCAGGAAGTTTGTTTTTGCAATTCCATGGAAAAGTTATTGGAATTCTAGTGAGCTGATTCCAATCTACTACTTCCAATGCAACCCATGATGACAATAGAGACACTAAGGCATATGCATAGCTATAGGGAGCCAAGGGGGCCCTAAGTCCAACTAGGATGGTAGTTGAACAAAAGCCTCAACCCAGGGACAAACCCAGGTTTTAATCATTCATGATGAAGAGAGTGGCTCAAAGATGAGTGACTGAAAGTGGCAGGAAGTATGTGGGTGCTGTGAGCAGGGCTACATAGGTGGCCTGAAATCAGCTCTGCAATATGCAGAGACAAGGGTATGAAGAAAAAGTAATTGGGAAGTCATAGCTTCTTATCTCAAGAGTCAGTCCCAACCCACTGCAAAGAGCATGACTTTCCTTGCTGCTGGGCTCACACAAGTTTTTTGGGAGCTATGGAGGTGGAGCAACACTGACCTGTCACTTTGCTTCAAAGATTACACAACAGAACCTCAGCTAGACAGATTTGCAATGCTTAAAGCCATTTGAGGGGATAAGGAAAAGTCCTAGCCAACTCTGTACACATCAATACATGGAAATAGGGCCAGGTTTCACCAAAATGGATATAATTGCTCTTCTTTCAAGGAGAGTTATTCAGGTAGCACTAATGTGTCATTATATAATTAAAAGAAAATTCAAGGAAAGTTAATTAGGTCTTCAGCTTTGTTGATAATTATGATTTTTAACAGACAAAAATCAATCCAAGAGAACATTCTATTAGTGGATTGGTCACATAAAATTTTCTGATAGTTGAAGAGGGAAGAAGAATGCAAAAGGTTCACCAAGGGCTTTTAGATATTTTTACTTATTTAAGAGAAGAGCAAACATTTGTTAATGTTTTTCTGAAAGTATACTAGCTTTGATCTATGGAGGCCTGTCTCTTTGTTGTAGAGACAGATGAGTTTCACCTGTCCTCATTCAAAAGCAACATTCCTGTTGCTTTTTTGTCCACTTTTGGCCCTGAGACAATATTTGAAGATGTGTGAATAGGTTAGGTGGGAGAGATCTATCCTCCATGAAGTAGACCTAGTACTCTATTTAAAATACAGTGTGTTTCCATGGAGTCCTGCAGCCTGCACCCCTCACCATGCTCTGGAAGATGCACCAAGGTTTCTTGTTCTACCTGATGAGAATGGAGGCCAGATTCACAAATGCTGCCTGGGAATACAAAGAGCTTACTCTGCAACCTGAACAAAACCAAAAGGTTTATTTGTGGGGAGCTCTTGGCACTTGGCTGTGAGGTGGGAAGAAGGGTGGATTATATGCTTAAATTTATTAAAAGATAAATGTGTCTCCCTCCCTCCCTCACAGCTCCCCTTTATCTCTGTCACTTCCGTTCTCTTTCCGACTACAGAATAAATACTGAAGTCTTCACTTAGCAAACCCAGGAGAGTAAATAAGGTGAGGGACCCAGGACCAGGACTATACTGGATCCCTGCTCCACTGCAACAGATCAGGCAGTGAGTGAAGACTGCACTGGTATAAGGGTTAACAATGGTGAAGGGCCTGGAGTGACAGGTGAGGTAAAGGGAGAGGACAAATGGGTTGAATACAGCTGAAGAAAGTAGTCGGCATTTTTCCATTTTCTGAGGTCCTCTTAGATTTCCTTTTTCAGGGTATTATAATTTTCACTGTATAGGTCTTTTACTTCTTTCATGAGATTAATTCCTAAGTATTTGATTTTTTTGGATGCTAGTATAAAGGGTATGGCTTCTTTCATTTCTCTCTCAGTACTTTTGTTTTTAGTGTATAGAAATGCTATTGATTTATGAGTATTGACTTTGTATCCAGCTACCTTGCTGAATTTATTTATTATATCTAGGAGTCTTTCAATAGAGTTTTGGGGGCCTTCTATGTAAAGTATCATGTCATCTGCAAATAATGATAATTTAACTTCCTCTTTTCCTATCTTTACCCTTTTATTTCTCTTTGCTATCTTATTGCTCTGGCTAGTATTTCCAGTGCTATGTTGAATAGGAGCAGTGACAGGGGACATCCTTGTCTTGTGCCTGATTTTAAGGTAAAGGCTTTCAGTTTTTGACCATTTAATAAGATGCTGGCTGTTGGTTTGTCATAGATGGCCTTTATCATATTGAGGTAAAGACCTTCTATTCCAATTCTCTGTAAGGTTCTTATCATGAATGAGTGTTGGACCTTATCAAAAGCTTTTTCTGCATCTATAGAGAGATCATGTGGCTCTTACTTTTGTCTCAATTGATATGGTGAATTACATTTATTGATTTGCATATGTTGAACCATCCCTGCATTCCTGGGATGAATCCCACTTGGTCGTGGTGTATAATCTTCTTGATGATTTGCTGCACCCTGTGTGCCAATAATTTATTGAGAATTTTTGCACCTATGTTCATTAGGGAGATTGGCCTATAGTTCTCTTTTTTAGTTGGGTCTTTCTCTGGTTTTGATACTAGAGTGATATTTGCTTCCAGGAATGTCTTAGGAAAAACTGCTTCCCTTTCAATTTCATTGAAGAGTTTCAGGAGTGTTGGAATTAAGTCTTCTTTGTATTTCTTGTAGAATTCTGCAGTGAATCCATCTGGGCCTGGACTCTTCTTTGTTGGCAAGGACTTAATTACATTTTCAATTTCATTAATAGAAATTGGGTTATTCAGCAGTTTTACATCTTCCTGATCCAGCTTTGGTAGTTCATATGTATCTAGGAATCTGTCCATTTCTTTTGTGTTATTGAACCTATGAGAGTAGAGGTTTTAAAAATAGGTGTTGATGATCTTTTGTATTTCCACCGAGTCTGTAGTAATTTCACCTTTTTCATTCCTTATTGCATGAATTTGAGTTTTTTTCTTTCCTTTTTTAAATAAGGTTTGCCAGGGGCTTATCAATTTTATTTATTCTTTCAAAGAACCAACTCTTTGATTAATTGACCCTTTGTACTGTTTTCTTGGTCTCTATTACATTAATTTCTGCTCTGATGTTTATAATTTCCCCCCTTCTTTTGGCTTTTGGCTTGGCTTTCTCTTCTTTTTGTAGATGTTTGAGTTGTAGCATCAGGTTGTTTATTTGTATTCATTCTGTCTTCCTGATGTGGGAACTCAATACAATAAATTTTCCTCTTAGGACTGCTTTCATTACATCCCACAAATTCTGGTAAGTTGTGTTTGTATTTTTATTTGCTTGTAGATATTGTTTAATTTTTTCTTTAATTTCCTCTGTGACCCACTGGTTGCTCAAGAGTGTATTACTCAGTTTCCATGTGTTTGTGAGGTTTTTGAAGTTGCTTTTATTGTTAACTTATAGTTTCACGGCACTATGATCTGATAACATGCATGGGATAATTTCAATTCTTTTGCATTTACTTAAATATGTTCTGTGGGCTAGTATATGGTCTATTTTAGAGAATGTCCCATGTACTGCTGAGAAGAAAGTATATTCTGATGTTGTTGGATGGAATGCTCTGGTATATGTCTATCAAGTCCACTTGTTCACAGGTGAGATTCAGTTCTGTTATTTCTTTGTTGCTTTTCTGTCTAGTTGATCTGTCCCTTTGTGTCAATGGTGTGTTAAAGTCTCCTGTTATAATTGTGTTATTGCTTATTTGATTTTTCATTTCTGTAGTATTTGCTTTATATAGCTGGGTGCTCTGGAATTTGGTGCATATATATTTAAGATTGCTATCTTTACCTCTTGAAGTTTTCCCCTAACTAGTATGTAGTGACCTTCTTTATCTCTTTGGATCATTCTTGGTTTGAAATTCACATTGTCTGCAAACAGGATGGCTACTCCCGCTTTTTTTTGGTTTTATGTTGCATGAAGTATTGTTTTCCATCCTTTGACTTTCAGTCTATGAGTGTCCTTTTGGGTTAGATGGGTTTCTTGTAGACAGCATATGGTTGGATGTTGTTTCTTGATCCATTCTGCCAGTCTGTTTCTTTTGATTGGTGAGTTGAGGCCATTTACATTAATGATTGTAACTGTTATATAATGATTGATTTTTGACATGTTATCTTTCTGCTATTGTATCATTAGCTTTCCATTCTATTTAATTGTCTGCCTTGTTCATGGATAGGAAGAACAAACATTGTGAAAATGGACATTCTCCCAAAATTACTGTACAGATTCAATAAAATCCCAATCAAAATACCACTGACATACCTCCTAGATCTAGAGAAATCATTCCTAACATTTATCTTGAACCAGAAGATACCTAGAATAGCAAAAGCAATTCTAAGCAGCAAAGGCAAGGCAGGAGGCATCACAATCCCTGACTTGAAATTATACTACACAGCTACAGTAATAAAAACCAACTTGGTACTGGAATAAAAACAGACCTGAAGATTGGTGGAATAGATTGGAAGATGCAACCACAACCACAAACTCACTCAACCACCTTATCTTTGATAAAGGGGCCAAACATTCTTGCTGGAAGAATGACAGCCTCTTTAACAAATGGTGCTAGAAAAATTGGCTATCCATATGCAGAAGATTAAAACTAGACCCATGCCTATCACAATATACTAAACTAAAATCTAAATGGATCAAAGATCTAAATATAAAAACAGAAACACTAAATCTGCTGGAAGACATAGTAGGTAAAAATCTCAAAGATATAGGGGTAAGAAGAGAATTCATGAACAATAATCCAACTATACAGGAAATACTATCCAGAATCAATAACTGTAACCACATCTTATTAAAGAGTTTCTGCAAGTCGAAAGAGATTTCCAGCAGAGTGAAAACAAAACCCACAAACTGGGAAAAAATCTTAATGGACAGTCCCTCAGATAAAGGACTTCTCTCTAGAACTTATAAAGAATTAAAAAAAATCAGACCTTTGAAATTCAAAGACCCAATCCAAAAATGGGCATCTGAAATGAATACAGAGTTCTCAGATGAAGAAATACGAATGGCAAATAAATACATGAAAAAATGTTCATCATCATTAATCATGAGACAAATGCAAATTAAAACCACACTGAGATTCCATCTCACTCCAGAAAGAATGGCCAGGATATAAAACACTACCAACAACAAGTGTTGGAGAGGCTGTGGGGAAAAAGGAACTCTTCTGCACTGTTGGTGGGAATGTATACTGGTGCAGCCACTGTGGAGGTCAGTCTGGAAATTCCTCAAAAAGCTGAGTCTGTGGGTCCCATTTGACTCAGCTATTCCACTTCTAGGCATATTCCCAGAAGATATGAAAACATCACACCGCAGTGATATATGTGCACCCATGTTTATAGCAGCACAATTTGTAATAGCCAGACCTTGGAAACAACCTAAGTGCCCATCAACTGAGGAATGGATAAAAATATGTGATACTTTTATACAATGGAGTACTACTCAGCTATAAGGAATGATCACATTGAGACTTTTATAAATAAATGGACACAACTTGAGACCATACTCATAAGCCAAATAAACCAAACTCACATGTGTAAATACCGTATAGTCTCCCTACTATGTGAGTAGGAGTATATAAGATTTTATGGTAATCATGAGCTTTGAAGCCTTTCAATGTTTTCATTCATCAGTTGGAATGGTTTTATTCTGTTTTGCTTGACTTTATTATGCGTGATGGTATGAACAGCTGTTTTGAAGAAAACAAAACATTATGACATCTATTGCTGATTTAATATCATCCTTCTTAGAAGTACTACCATGCTTCTATTCTTCTATTAACATTGGTTCTATCTATCACATTGTGTCTTTTTGGGATTTGAATATGTGTGAGAGTATAAAAACAAAATTTGTTATCAAACATGAGATATTATAGTACCCATTGATCATTCTCTGTTATTTGGTTCAGAATGCCCTGTAATTCTTTCACTCTTTGAATGGTTTTATACTTTTTTGTTATGTTTGATATTATTGTATTTGAAACTATGCTCAACTATAGCAGAGAAAGAGATATTGTGATAGCTACTGTTAATGTCCGGTTGTCTTAATGTAAAGTACTGTGTTGCCTATGTTGTCCTGTTCCGATCTGCTCTGTTCTTCCCTCTTTTGTTTTATTCTTTTTAAATTAAAATGGAAAAAAAAAGAAAAAAAAGTAGTTGGCATCTAGTCAGAGCTGAGGGTTCAGGCCAATCAGCAGAGTCCAGAGTGGAGCAATCTTTGGGCAGGAGCTATTTGTCATTACCCAAGTGTCCATTCGTAGGAGATTAGAGTGCTAAACTCCAAAGTCGGATTCAGGAACACAGCTCCCACCTATAGGGAAGAATCACTGTCATCTAGAAAAAGGCAATGACAAAAACATAGGGAGAGGAACTAGATAAGACGCTCACTCTGGGAATAAGTTTTATGGCTAGGGAGAAGGACAATTCTAGGAGTAGGACAAATGATCTCTGTCAGGGAGGCACTTGTTTCTGAGTCTGCATCTGCTCAGCAGCAGGGTGTGTTGGGGGAGGCAAACTCTGGAGTAAGAGCTGTGGGCAGAGTGAACCTTACTAGATCAAAGATGGAAAGATTGAAGTGGTAAGAATATCTTACTTGTGACCGGCTCAGTGCTCAAACTGGAATGAGTTGGAGCTTTTAGAAAGATTCGCCTAATGGAACTATTACAGACAGAGAAACATGGGCAATGTTGTAAGTTTGGCAAGTGATACTAGGGCTACAAGATTCCTTCCCAGTGTGGATTTTTAAAAACATTAAGCAAGGTTTTAATGCTAGGCCTTTTTATATGTTATAGCATTCATAAAACTTTTCTGCAAGAATGAAATGTATTGTGCACTATAAAGTCAGGGTTTTATTTCACCCACCCTTTGTAGTTTAAAATTCTGGATTTACAGTATACCACTGGCCAAGTTTCCATATATTAGTCTCTCAGAAACTCTTTCTAAAATTCTGGTATTTGCCAGTGTCTTTTATGTGAGCCTCCTGCGGAAATATTCAAATGACTGTCTAACACCATCATCCTCATTGCAGACTCAGCCTCTATGTTACTTTGAAGCTGCAACTTTAATTGAAAAAGGATGGGCTTTTGTATTACCATTCTTTCCAAAAGGGTTTTAGCCTAATAAAATTTTATTTAAAGCAGGAATAAAAATAGCATGGATTGAATTGTGTCCATTGTCTTGCTTGAATTGTGTCCGTTCCAAACAAAATTTTGTTAATAATTTTTTCCAGTTATACATACAATTTTCTTTGATAACAATGACAAACTATACCCATAAAAAAATCCAACTACATGTCTCTAGGCTGTTAGTTAAAAACCGTATTTTCTATGATTGCTTCTCTTCTTCCTAGCTATGGACAACTGGCTACTGAGACAGTTCTGCAATTTCTTCTCTCTGTCTTTGAACACTATCGATGTACAGGCTCCTCACCATCACTCACCTACACTTGTCACTCCTGATTATTTCCTTGCTACTTCCAGATTTTTATCATCTAACTTTACACATAGGCAGTTTGTATTTCCTTTTTTATTTTATTAGCATGTGCTGGTGGTGCAGAATATTTCCATCTATTTTGGAAAAATTTATATCCCTTTTCCCTTTCCCTGATCTTTATCCCCATTTCCCTATTCCCATCTGCCTCCCTGTTCCATACCATCTCTCATTTTAACTCTTTATATTTTTGATTTCTCAAATAAAAAACCATGAAAAATTTCTTTCTGTGTCTGGCTCATTTCTTAACATATGGCCTCATGATCATTAATATTTCTGCAAATGATATGAATGCATTCTTTTTTATGGCTGAACACAATCTCTCTCTCTGTATCTATCATCTATCTATCTATCTAATCTATCATCTTTCTATCTATCATCTATCTATATATCACATTTTCTTTTATCCATTCACCTGCAGATGAGAATCTAGGCTTTTTCCTGACCTCAGGACTGTTACCATTTTAAAATATATATGTGACAACGTTAATTTTCTATTTTATGTATTCAATGCCCAGAAGAACAAAAATGTATTTTTTGTATGAGGTGGGGCAGTTTATGATCTAGCCAAGTTATTTTTCTTGTTTTTGATGCTTCCTATTTCTGACCTATTCTGGACATATGGAAATACTTGCTGCATTTCAAACTTGGTATGTCTTGATTACATTTTTCCCCCGAGTACCCTTTACTCTTTTTTTCTTATTACAAACAACCAAAGTCCAGATCAATGGCTTCTCACTTGGGAATCGCTGATGTCCTTTTCTCTTCCACTCATCACACCACCAGTTTACCCCTTGAGTCCCCAGTATCTCTCTTATTGCATTTATATTTAATTTCAGATTTCCTTTTCTTTCACATTCCACCTTCTGAAGATTACATAAAGTGCTTGTTAATATATGAATGTTTAATATTTAGAAACTGTTTATCTCTTGCTAGGTATTCAATGTGTACTAATCAAATTAATTAATTAACATTAACTTCATGATTTGGTAACATTGGCCTTTTACCTGATTCTTATTCATGTTTAGTAGAATTGAGGAGGAGTTTTGCAATCATAGGGCTCAGGGGTTTTCATGATCATACATCAAGATCAACAATTTTAATAATTTACCATCATATATGTATCCACAGATACAACCTTACAGAAAGGAATTCTGTGTAAGTTCAAAGCAAAGTCAAGCAGAAGATAACAGTCCTTCACCAAAAAATGACAAACTTGTCACTGTATCTCTGAAATCATTTATACGTTTCATTGAATTGTCTCAAATTTTCATGGTGTTTACTTTTAAACAGCCTTGAATTGGTATGTCCATGGTAACCAATTCAATGTACAAGGTGTAAGAAAATGCTACTAATTCTTTACCTGAATTTCAAGAAGCATTGTTCTGTATTGTTAAATATCAAAGTTATCAGATTTTTCTTTTTGAAAGTCATTTTAAAAGGACTAAAATATGGATATTATTTCTTATAAAGCAGAAAAATCACAGAGCAGAGGTTTCACATTGAATTGGATAATCTATATATTCATTTCACCTACAAATTTTAATGGCTCGTTGTTAAAAGTATCCTTATCTGACTTTCAATAGTGAAATTATTCAAATCTCACCAAATTGAACTATATTCTAGAAACAAAAGATAAAGCATCCTTGATTAAGAACAAAGGATGGAAGTTTTTTTATGGCCTATTATATCATCTTTCAAGCTAGATTAGTAAAGGCTGCTAGAATGAAGGATAAAATGTGTGTGTGTGTATATACACACATGAACATACACACACACACACACAGAAACACACACAAACACAAACACAGTCTAAATAATTTATTTCAGCTACATGTGATTTCAAATACAGTAACCAATATTTAAAAACCAAACTATTATAGGATCATTTACTAGATCAGTGCAATTTAAATTATTGATCATTTATCATAAAGAAAACATGTAAATTAAATATTCTCATATCTTTGGATTGATCTGAAATTTTTAAAAACTCAATGGTAATCAAGAAATGCATCTATTAAAATTGGGCATTGCAGGTATAGTTAATGAAAAATGTATTCTGCATTTGCTTTTACTAATATTTCAAATGAACTGTTTTTGAGGAAAGAAGGGTTGGATTTGTGCTCTTCACTTTCAGTAATTTGGAGAGGACAGAGATGCTAGGTTTGTTTTCAGACACTGTCAGTTTCTAAAGACTGAATGGAATTCTTTATGGTTCTCATTTTTTTAAAAAACTGTTGAAATATGGCCCTATTATTAATATAACACCTTGTGCAATACTTACATTACTTTGATTAATTTATAGTTTATGAAAAATAGGGAGAGACTGATGGAGAATTCCAAATGGATATATTGTTCTTAGAAAATTCAAACTCATTAAATAAGTGGAAGGCTCTGATGCATTCCTTCCTCCATCTTTCCTTTTCTTCTCCCTCTCCCTTCTATTTTCCTTCCTTTCTTTCTAACAAAGTACAGTAGCCAAACAATTAGAATCTAACAGTTGGCTTGGGCTCTTACTTTAGAAACATAGTGTGTTCTGCTCCTCCTGCCCTTCTCCTAGATCTGTAGTCTTTGCAGTGTGTTTGGGACTCCTACCAGCCACTGCAGTGGTGGACAATGTACTTCCCTTTTACTGATAAAATGAGAGCAGTATTACTTGTGTAATAGAGTGGAAAGAGTTGGGAAATTATCACATAACCTGCTGCAACTTGACCTTGAAAATAAAGGAAATATTACTGAATGACCCATTGATTTCATGTACAAAGGTTGTTTTTTAATAATACAAGCATATTTTTGTGTGAAATAGGAAGAAAGAAGTGGGAGGAGAGTGTTGCTATTTTTGACATTACAAGTCCTGTATTTTCAGTTTTTCTAGATTTATCCACATCAAGTATTATTCTTCATTATCTATTTTAACATATTCAAAAATCATGCATTATTGGAAGTAAGTGACTGTTTTTCATCTGACTTTTAGGAGGAGCACAAGAGACCTTGATGACTTCATCAGAGAAGAATCTTAAGGAGAAAGATCACCATTCCATCTGAAAATATCACCTTCAAAATTGTACTTTGTCAAAAATGAGACATGAGTTCCAGAATTACACAAAGAAGCCCAGTGTGTACTGAACTGGAAAGTGACCTCCTACACCCCGTGGTCTTGTGTTCACTGTTAGACTTTTCAGTGCAGAGGCACAGTGCCCACAACGTGTGGGGGCTCTGCTGTCACGATATGTTCCTGGCATGTTCTGGAATCATCTATGCAGAAGGCACGGTGCAGTGTGGCACGTGGCCATTTCCTACAATCCTTCCTCCCTCATGTCAGTCATCTTTCTTCTCTTCTTTGCAGCTTCTCCCCTGCTCCATGTCCTCATTCTGATCCACCAGACCTTCTCTAGACAGTCATGAAGTGGATAGAGCACTTGGTTTAGCAGTAAAACCTATAGGTCTGATTTGTGGTTCCATTTAATTTTAGTGGGGTGACCTTGGGCAAGTAATTGGTGAAATCTCTAAAGTGCATCAAAGGTTTAATACATATTTTCTTATTTAATCCTCATCTATATTCCATAAAGCAGGCATTTTTTTTCATATTGACCATCAACAATGATCTAAAAAATCTCATAATTTCACAAAGCTAGGTAGCCATAGTCAAACTCTGTACCTCAGCCCTTGAAGGCTTTACAATCTGTTTTTTACACACTACAATGTTTCATAGTTTTCCAATTTAGTCTCAAGTTTAAGCCTTAATTTCCTCACCTGAAGATTTTTGTTGATGCGTTAATTTCCTATGCAATGGAAATATTTGTATATTAAATAATAAATAAAAGAAATTCTTCTTCAATTCTGAAGCACTCTCTCTCTCTCTCTCTCTCTCTCTCTCACTGCTTATTCAATCCAATTTAAGTACCAATCTTCTCAGAGGTCTTTAGTGACTTCTACTAACTAAAACTCATGTTTATGTTGTCTTATATGACATTTAAGATCCCCCAATAATATGGTAGCAATTATTGCAACTAGTTTTTTCAGATAAGACTACAGGTTCTCTTTGCCTTTGCTTATTTACTGTTTTTTCAGTATCCATTACTGAATTTATATATACACATCAAGGCCTCTTCTCCTTGCCAATGAAATCTTTTAATTTTTCTTTATCCAAAGAGTTTCCAAAGTTTGATGCTGTGGGGCATGTCTATAATCCCAGCATTTGGGAGGTTGAGACAGGGGGGTTACTGCAATTTCAAGACCAGCACAGGCTACAAAGCGAGCTCAAGATTTTTTCAGACATTTATTGAGTGGTCCTAGAAGCTCGCTGGGCATTCTTCAAGAAAAGGTAACATTGTTAAGTTTCAGTGCCTTGAGATTAGAAATGTGTTGTAATGATTATGTTTTTCAAAACATATGTATATGATCTATTTTACCTTTTGAAAAAAATTGAAATCAGTTACCTCAAAGCATAAGATACCCACATATAGTTTATACTTATTGTTAATAATGAATTTTACCATTGATGAGATGGAACAAGACAAGACATGACAAAGAACAAATCCACAGACAAGGAAGGAAACTTCTGATAATAGAGAAGCTGGGTGGTTACTTAGGATAGTGTGGAACGGCTGTTGACTGCATTCTGGAGTACAAAAACAAGGGTGATATTCTTAATGTTTGAAAAAATATATAAACAAAGAAAGAAAGGAGTCAAGCTGAGACACTCATTGCTTTGATTGCTAAAAGGGAGGACGTTCAGAACATAACTGGATTGCTGGATGTGATATAATATATACTTAACATTAATGAACACTAATAATGCAAACCCTATCATTTCTTGTTTTAGCTGAATTATTTTCACAATGACATAAACATTATCATCTCCATTGTTACAGTGAAGAAGCAAGAGCTTAAAGAGATTATTACTGTCCCAAAGCAGCTTCTCTAGTTGCTAGTAGAGCCAGGATTAAAACCTACAGTCTTCTCTTGATTCATGGTTTATTCTGATGACTGTATTTCCATCAGGATGCCAGAAGAAGCTAGAAAGATCATGGATACGAGCCTCAAGGCAAGATTTATGTATCTGAAGTCATTGTGTTCTCTTTTAAGGAAGAAAAGGATCAAAATTTGAAAATTGCTAGCAAGGCCAACTTTTCTCTGTACTTCCTATATTTTCCCCAGTGGGATATATGTAATTGGTAGGAAGCCCAGTTTTTGTGTTTATTTCTCATACATTCTGCAACAGGGAATATATTTAAGTTTATAGATAAAGAAACAAAACTTTTTTATTTCCTCATCCCAAGAACTGAGTGCTGAGTAAAAATTTGTATGCTCTTATCTATTTGAAATAGTACATGGTCACATGTTTTCAACATAGATGCAATTTGAATTCTGAAAATGGATTACAGGGGTGCTTTTATTCATGAGAAAATTAAAATCTTAAAATAATTAAGAGATTATAGAAGATTACATTGGTGCCCCTCTGTTGGGGACCACAAATTCACAGTGACTGGTTTTGCATATTTCCCTGTGGGATGAAGGGAAGGATTGGAATTGTTGATATCACCCATCTGGGATTTCCCGTTGACTCTTCTAAGCATGGGATCGTCTATACCTTCTTGAGTCATCACAGGATTATACTTGGGTAAAGATACTTCTAAATATAAGATTATCTACTTCCCTTGAGGTGGGAGTCTTCAAATGGATTGTAATCCTTTGCTAGCCCCACCTGTCATGTATACAGCTTAAAAACAGTGGCTGCTTTGGGAGTGGAGAGGTGGGATTCACAGACATTGACTTTCAGCCATTGAAGGAATACTTGTCTCTGTTTTGTGTTTTTCTCACAGCATTCTAGAGACAAACAATTGGGACTCTTTCCTGTATTGACTATGGGGACTCTTGCTCGGGTTCTTGATACCTCCTCCTTGAATGCAGAATAATTGCTGCAATGTTAGTTAAATCTTATTCCATATACTGATATGTACAGGTCTGGCTATGGTATTTTTTTCTGTCTTTAATTGGCTTTAAGCAATGTAAAAAGGCTAGCTGAAGTGCTGATATGTAATCTTTAAAGACAGTCTGACAGTCACCTGTTTCCTAACACAGTGGTCTCTGTAAAAGACCTGAACGCAGCAGGATGGCATCATCACTCAGCTCCAGGAATGTCAACTGGGTGAAAGCCAGAAAGTAAGAGGCTCTGAGTCCCCAGGGTACAAGAGTTTACATATCAGAAACTGAAGCAACAGTCCCCTAAATTCTTGCACATGCTAGCCTGATCAAGCTATGCAGAGTGGTCTTTCTGCTTATCTCATTGATGTTTTTCTCTCCACCTGGCCAGCCAGCTCAAGTTACTCACCATCCTCACTCTCACTTATCCTTGAGCCAGTCTCTTCTTTACAAGATAATAAATTTTGGGAGAGGCCCTGAATCAGGGATTTTGTCTACATATCCTCACTGGGATTGGGTTTAGGACCCCTTGACTGCACTTAATTTTGAATATGTCTTGGTGTCTTTACTCTTGCCATGAGTTGCATTGGAGGTAATGGATTGGAATTAGCTTTCTGGGATTCCAATAACATCTCAGTGGGATTACAAATATAACTTTTTGGATTGGGAGGAAGACTGAAAGAAGGATTATAACACTTGGATTCATTATTTGGGTTCCAATAATAGATGGCTATCTAAATAACCTATTCTGACTTTTATATATGGTAT
The DNA here is from genome assembly GCA_004027295.1 of Dolichotis patagonum. Classification (NCBI taxonomy): domain Eukaryota; kingdom Metazoa; phylum Chordata; class Mammalia; order Rodentia; family Caviidae; genus Dolichotis; species Dolichotis patagonum. The sequence goes on from PVJX010003400.1 coordinate 80,170, forward strand.
AAGTTTCCTTAAAATTGTACCATTAAAGCAGATAATGTTCAAATATTCTGGCACTAAAAGTATAAGGTACTTTCCATGCACAAACACATACACAATTGTATGAAAGTGAAGTTTTGTCCTCTCATGTGCTTCTTATACAAAAACAATATATTAAATCCTATTTACCAAAAAAGATGAATCAGGAGAAAATAATAGAAATGAGACTCTTCTAATCCACTACATCACTTATGAAGCATTATCAAAAAGCATTCATAAATATCACTATTATCTAATATTGTGTTTGAAGAGAAGTGTGGAGGAAGCAAAAAATAGTTGATGCATATTTTTCTAAGGATGTAGCCACTTCATGAGTCAGGGAGGAATGCAGAGATCAACACATTTGTGAATTTTTTGAAATACAGCACAGAGAAAGGGTGGGCTTATGGAGACTAAGAATTCAACAACCTGTAGTGAGCCTTTGTCTTTATTTTTTATTACTCCTTCATAAACTTATTTGAAATATTAAAGAGAAAATTATATTTTTAAATTTACACCAACTTTACTGCAACTTGCTTATATGGATATTTCAAGTGTCAACTAGAATGTGCTAAGAACTTTCTAATTTTCCAAGCTTTTCCAGGTAATGTGAAGTAAAAGTTGCTAAAGACAGAAATTATTTTAATATTGGGGCTTGAGAATGTGAAAGCATTGAAAGATTATGTGTTATCTCCAGATTAGCTGTAAGGAATACATTCTTACCATTGCTAATAGGTAGTTAGTCTCATGAACATTGAAACATCTTTTGCAACCTGGGTTAAGTTCCAATACACTCTACAATTGAAGCCTGCACCTGTATAGTGGCATGCTCATTCTGAGAGAAAGTAGAAGTATCTTGAAAATTCAGTATTTTCCTAAAGTTCAGTAGCATTTATTCTCAAGTTTTTCTACAGAACTATGGTTGCTTAATGTGGAGTAACCTGGGACATGTTAGCTATTTTTCACATCACAGTACAATTGGTTTCCTGGTGTAAGGGATACCAGGATAGGTGCCCTCAGACCTCTACATTTGGCCCATATCTATGTCTCTTGGTTCACATTCAAGTTTATATATATATATATATATATATATATATATATATATATGGTATAAAAAATGTCGGAAGATCAACTCTGAATATTAAACATAACTCAGCCACAGAGAACATAAAAAGAATAGAAGATACTAGAAATGACAATGCCTGTTACACATGAAATGTCTATGGTAACCAGAGTATGAATACAAACATAAGCACCAGGGCCAACTTATTATGTCCTTTACAATAGCCATCAGTAAGAAGTTGCATGATGTGGATCATCATTCTTTAGGAGAACAGAGAGGAGAGGAATATAGTCCAACACAAGTTGAAGATATCAACACAAATGTCTCTTATTCTCTATGTACCTAGTCTCCCTTAAGCCTACTCTATAATGTCACTTCTTTGAGAGGATAGCACTGAAAATTTCTCTAAACTATTTAGCAGAACCAAGGCTGGAGTTATTTTATGTTTCATTGTATGCAGACAATTTATAAAACCCTAGTTGTATTATACTTTCTTATGATGATCTATCATTTGCTGATCTGTTCTGATTACAAAGCAACACATTTGCTGCTTCTATTCCAAACAATTAAGTGCTGGCTTTGTAACACCATACAGTGCTATGATCATCCTAAATCCACATTCATTATTAATCAAAAAAGGTCCTATGCTTAGTACCTTTCTTAGGGCTCTATTTCAAAAGCAAAAATTATCTATCAAGATTTGCCAATGGGTGATTTTTGCTTCCTGCAATGTTGGAATTATTTATTTTAAGATATTTTTTTTAGAAGCATGCAATTTCCTTCATTTAATAAAGACCATTTATTCTCCCTTATGAGCCACAATTTTATAAATAACTTTCCTTTATGGTTAAAAATGGTTCTAACATAGCTTGTCTTTTTCCTCTGAACTGAGTATTATGTGCAATTTATGCTTCTAAATGGCCAAACAATGGAAAAGAACCTTATCTGTGGGCAGAGTGATCAAGAGCTGGTATGATGCCTGTGCTTAAGTATTCTGCTGAAAGGACTGAAAAGCAGACATGAGATGTCTCCATTATTATAATTGTCTTTTGGTCATAAATAAGGCTTTAATGTAAGTTAGAGCAAAAATTTTCCTGGGTAAAGGAAATTATACTCTCAAAGACTAATTTTGGAAGGATAGGCTGCAGGTACAGATGTGGTTTTTGACAACAACAGTTTGTCTCTAGACAACTTTACTTTCCCAGTAAAGTTACTGTGTGGTGTTCCCTGAAAATGAGTTTTTTCATTTAATAATTTATAGGCAAATAATAAAGGATTCAGAGCTCCTTTTGGCTCACTGGAGTCATGTATTGTTTGAAAGAAGATCCTCACAGAAAGTGTGCTTGCTGTAAAGAACAAAGGAAAAATAACAAAACAAAACATGCACATAATTTTAAGGTAGAATAGAAGATGAGTAAAACCATTTTTATATGAAAATAGCATCCAAAATGAAATTTCTTCTCCATAAACCATTTGGAAGGTTATCTGTTTTATTAAATTTCTTGTAAAAATAATTTCAGCTCTAAATTATTCATTCTTTCTTGAAAAATGAATAAGGATCAGGAATACAGTAGTGATAATAGTAACTATAAGGAAAAAAACTTATGACTTACAAATGCAAAATAACATTTTTGTCTAATAAACAACATATAAATGCCACTGTATGCATGTGTAATATATAGTAAAGTCAACATCATGTTTGAATAATGTATGTGTTTTAAAATATATAAGTCAATCACTAAATTACAAATCCTGTTTTGTAGTAGTCCTATGTTTATAAATTCACATTACTCCAGCATTTTGAGAAATTCTATTGAAACAACACCCACCACCCTTTCAATCCCACCAGTATTGAGAAAACTTTTGTATTTGTTGAGAATAAATATAACAATTTCTGCCACTTCTCATTAAAACAAAAAAATTTTCATCAGAACAATTGGAACAGGAAACGATTATTATAATCACACCATGTATTTACTGATGCATCAGATATGTGGACATTTGTATTCCTTAATAGGGCCTTGGTTTCTATTTAGAGTCCTTATCTCTTCTTGCTAATTGAAAGCATTAATTTAATCATTTGTAAGTAAACTTAATTTTATTAGCCCTAGGGTCTTCACACTAATCTATGTCCCTAATCCTTAAAAACAGAAAACAACAATAAAAATGCTGAGACAAGGCCATACATGGGCTGACTAGGAGAGAGCCAGATGCCAACTCTCTCTTGCAAGTTGACATCATTCATGGACTACAAAAGAGAAGAAGTCAACAAGAAGTTAAGACCTCCTATGAGTCAGCATCATGAGTGGGCTGGCTGGAGAGGAACCAGATACCAGCCCCTTCAGACACATGGTCCAGGACACAAGAAGAGTCAACAGTTCCCACCTATGCCATAAGTGTTTGGCTGATCTGGAGAAACACATGCTGTGATGATAGCCAATGAGGTAAAATGCAAATTAATACTTGTAGTGTTTAGTGTCTCACTGCCATTGAAGGCCTAAAGTTCATAGTCTAATCATCTATTAAGATAACAATCCATAGTGTAGAATATATGGGAGATATCCTTCTGAAGGTGCTAGTCATCATTAATTCCCTAATATCTTGTTTTGAAATCCTGTATCATTCTCATTATTTTGTTTGGTTGGGTTTTATTCTGTTTTATGCTATTTGATTATATCTGATGGCATGGGCAGCTATTTCAAAGATAACAAGATATACTATGGTAGCCATTTTGGATTTACCTACTATTTTGTTTTTGCAGTGCTGTGTTGCATTCATTGTTTTGCTTTTACAGGTTCTATTCTGTTCTGTTTTGCTTGATTTCACTATGTCTGAAGGTATGGATACTATTTTGAGGACAAGAAGAGGCATTATGGTAACCACTGTTGGTTTACTATTATCTTGTTTTGAAATCTTGAGTCACTTACACTGACTTGTTTCAATTGGCTTTATTCTGTCTTATTTTGCTTGGTTTTATTCTCTTTAAAATAAAATTAAAAATTTTTTTTTGCTAATTCACTAAATTGCCCAGGCAAGACTTCAACTTGCCACCCTTCAAGGCATGAGATTACAGGAGTAAACCATTATGCCTGGTTTATAAGTAAACTATATAAAGTTAGAATTCTGTTACCCTTTAAGTTTGAAATTCAGTCACAGAGGATTTTACCCAAGGCTGAGTCTCAGCTGTAGTCCAGTGTGCAAAATTAATGATAAGGGCCACTTACTTCTCTGTCTTGAATTCCCTATGCCTGTGATCCACCATGAGGTAGCACTCACCAAATGGCTGAAAACTCACAGTCCTCACTGCCCTGTTAATCATCACAGAGAAGCCCTTTCACTTTCAGGTAATTAGTGTCTTATCTTGACCATTTAGGCTTTGTGTGGCTACGTAACCAGGAGATGTGGGGCTCTTAAAATGAAGTGCACCCTCACATGTGCTGTCTACCCTAGTACTCACTGAGGGAAAGGAAAATTACTCTGGGATTTACTCTTTCAAGGCAAACAAGATGGAAGCATAACATTCCTCCCTTTCACTTTCAGATCCACAGATTATTTAATCATTCCTTACTTCACACCTGAGGATGAAGATGATCCAGCCTTGTCCTCCAAGTCTACACACACCAGTATGCAGCATCGAGCTCTTTCCACTAGGACTTTGTTCTTCTCCCATCTCAGAAGACTTTTACTTATTGGAAAGACAAAGTAAAGGCTAAACTTTACATCTTTTCTGGATTCTTCCTTTTTATTTTATAGATTCCACTTTTAATCATTAGTTTCTGATTTTGCACTTCTTGGAGGTGATATAGGCTCCCATCCATGAACTTAGATGGGTAAGATGATAAATGAAAATGAAGGGAGAAAACAGAACACTTGCATGTATCACACAATTTCAAATTCTTTATAGCACCAGTCTCCTTTTTTTTCTAGTTGTTCAGGAATCAGTGCTCTCTAAGGCCAGGTAGATATGGAATCAGTCACCTTGTTGATGGTAGTTGATGAACACAATGAACTTGTTACCCAGAAGGACAGAAGCTTCTGAAAATTCTTTTTTTACAGGCCTCATTTAACTTCAAACCTAAGGATTTTCACTCAGACTGGTCCAACCCCAGCCTCTCATGAACTCGTGAGGATTACGCTGACTTGTGATTCTTAACACAAAGTTGAGCCACTGGCTGCATTACAGGTCCTGGAAAAAGTTTAGGTAGCTGCACTTGGTCATCAGATGTCATAAACATTTGGACTTTATCAAGCTAGTAAACAGCAAAGAAGATGAGATGTGATAACTTTCTTTTCTTCTCAGTCATCTGACTTACTTCACTTTCACAGGTCAGAAAATAGCTCTTCATATGGATGGATGGATGGGTAGGTAAAGAAACAAATGAATGCCTATAGAAAAGAGAAGGCTTATAATGAGTGCCATTGTCTTGATAGCTACTCAGTGTTTGTACCCACTTTTCAATTACACTTAACAGAAATGTGTTTCCACCCATCCTTGTGTTTGATCCATTCATCATCTATCAAGAAAGGGAAAAATCATCTGCCAAAAAAGAGGAAAATCCAAAATCCTGTGCACTACTATATTCATCTTAAAAGTAATGCTCTTTTTTTTTTCCAGGAAAACCCCAATCTCCCTTTTAACATCCTGCAAGTTAGCTATTGTTAGATTCATAACTGCACTGTAATGGTGGGTACTTGTGTCAACTTGAGGAATTTAGAACCTTAACTAAGTGACTCTGCAGGTCTGCATCCTAGGATGTAGAGGACATGCCCTATGGTGGCTGTTTATAGCCCAGAATGTTGTGATGGTGGATTCCTTGTGTTAACTTGATAAGTTTAGAAGTTCAGATAAGTGACTCAACAGAGGTCAGGGTCCTCATTTTGTAAACATCCTGAGTCTGTGCAGGAAGAGAGCGTGGAGGTGGCATGTGTTACACCCACCCTAGGGTGAGTAGTCTGCTTACTGTAGGGAAAGAGACTTAATCTTCCCCCTTTTGCTGTTGTTTTTTTCTGTATTCTGCCACTTTGAACTGTTGTCCCTCACCATGCCATCCTACCTTGGAGTCAGCTGAATATGGATTGAAACCTCCATAAACTGTGAGCTAAATAAACATTTCCCTCTTTAATTTGGGCATCAGGTATTTTATCTCTGCATGGGAAGAAAAGTAACCAACACATACACATTTTCCTTATATTAAACAGTTGGGAAGAAAAGCAAATGAAATGATTAGTTAACCTAAACCGCACAAAACCTAAGAAAGCAAGGATAAGGCATGCCTACCAATTTTATTTATTTGTTTTATACAACCAATTTTAATTTTAATTTTTATGTTTGAGTACAATTATTACTTTGTAAAAGTATTTCATGTTTTCTTTTCCTTCTGCTAGCTCCACAGATGCACATAACTCTGTTTTTCCTTATTATTTATTTTCATTTTTTTTAACCCCAGTACTGAAGGTTGAATCTAGGGCCTTCACACTGAGATACATTTCCAGCCCCCTGTTTCTTTAGTTTTCATTTTGAGACAGGCTTTCAGTAAGTTGGTAAGTTGACCAGGCTGGGCTCCAGCCTGCAATATTCCTGCCTCAGCCTCCTAGAATGTTTGAATTACAAGTGTATACTACCTCACACAGCAGATATGGATTTTCATAATCCAAACTCTTGTGCTTCAAGGAACTAGCTCTTAGTTTTTGTTTGTTGGTATAGTCTTCTTTTGACTTTTACTACTGAGTACAGAAGTACTAAAAAGCTCTCTAGAAATCTTTTAGTTTCCAGGACTAGATTTCACTGCCATTGTGAAGCACAAATCCAATTTCTATTTAATTAAGGATCAAGAATTTCAGCTGACTCTTTACCTTTTGGTAAAAATACAAAACTCCAAATGACCAGATGGCAGTAGTAACATACAATTCAGTGGAACCCAAATTAGGTTTCTTCGTGAAAGTTTTTCTCTATTAACTAACACTTCTAAGTCAACATAATCCAATTCGAAGGACTAGACATAGAAATTCTGCAAAAGATCCATTAGAATAGTTATTGCTCTTGCATTATAGATCCATAATTACTGTCTAGGGAAGAAATACCTCCATTTACTGTAGACAATTGAGAGCACATACTATGTCTTCAGAAATTATATCATGCTCAAAGATATATTAGTCACTGACTTCATGACTGACTCTTTACTTAGTGACTCTACCATGTCATCAGGCCATCTGCTGTTGTATGATAAGTGGCAACACAGTGAACCCTGATTAAGAATGCAAGATTCCATGGTGGTATATGGTGCTTCTAAAGACCTCTGAGTTATTTTAAAATTTATATTAAAAAGTGCAAGTTTAATAACGGCTAAAACAACTTTGAAACAATAAAAGAATGCAACCACTCTCTTCAGTATTATGAACAATTTTGTAGGTGTAGTAATCAAAGCAGTATGTTATTGCTAGGAGAATAAGACAGATGTAACCAAATAGCGAATACAGGAATAGTTCTTCACTTCACTGGCATGGTCAGCTGATTTTTGACAAGAGTATAAAACAAATTTATTGCCAAAGAAAATGGTGCTAGAGAAATTGGCAATCCAGAGCAATGCCTAAACATTACACCTTGGGCAAAAGAAATTAACTCAAAAAGAATCCTGGGTGAAATATAAACAGAAAATATAATGCATAAAAACATCTTTTCAAATATCCAGAGCTTAGATGTGACACAAAAAGGGAAGTAACTGGAATAAATAAAGAAATCTCTATTGCTTGGGAAAGCAGTGGCCACTCCAGGGGAAGAACCACCCAGTGCTTCCTGCGATCCACGCAATGTTGGAACTTAGGGCACTATGAAACCAAGCAACCAGCCTGCCTCCCTTGTACACAGCCATGAGCCTACCGCTGCAAGGGTTGAGAATCAAACATCCCATCCCACCCCACCCCCACTCCCCCATTAGAAAATGGGAGCCAAAGGCCTGAGTGTCTCTTGGGAGGTTGACCATATACAATATAGCAAATAGGGCATATTTCCTTCTACCACCTCTTTGAAGGAAAATATTGTTATCACTGTTTTGCTTTGTTCTGATTAATTATATTGCTCCATTCAATATTCTGTTTTGATAAGTTCTGTAATGTTCTGTATTTGGTTTGATTTTGCTATACCTGATTGAAAGAACAACTATCATGAAGAGAACGAGATATATTATGGTACCTATTACTGTTATCCCGGTAATCTGTTGTGACATTCTGTACCAATTCACTGTACTGTCTCAATTGGCTATGTTCTGTCTTGTTCTGTTGTATTTAACTACCTTCAAAATTAAAAAATAAAATAAAGAAATCTCAAAACTCAGTAATTAAGATGAAGAAAAAATCAATTCGAAGATGGACAGATAATATGACCAGACAGACATATTACAGATGAAGACTAGCAAATGATATGTAGGCTCATGAAAGGGGATTCATCATCATGTGGCACTTTGGGAAATGTAAATTAAAATCAAAATGAGATGTCACTAAATACTTATTATAATGGCTAAAAAACAAATAATGATAGCACCAAAAGCTGCAGATTAAACTAGACCATACATACATTTCTGGTGGAATTGAAAATAGCATACTCACTGTGGAAAACCATTTAATGTTTTCCTATAAAACTAATCATGCCACTGCCATTTGATACAATGATTTTGCTCTTGGGTATTCATCCCATAGAAATGAAAACATGCCAAATGCATGGGAACATGCCAAAATAAATTGGAAGCTCTCTAGATGTTTCTCCACAGGTAAACAAACTAGTACACCATGGAATATTATTTAGAACTAAAAAAAATTTTAAAAGTATTTATATATGCAATAACTTGGATAAATTGGCAAGTAATTGTGCTAAGTGAGAGGAATGAGTATAAAGTCACATGGTAGAAAATTCATTTAAATTCAACTGAAATAAAATTATAGAAATGGAGAATAGATCAGTAGTTGCCAAGAATGACATATTATATTTTGACTGTTCAAATGTTGGTTGTGATAGTACACTTGGCAAGAACATGACAAGCAGAAACAGCAAATATTCCCTTCCAGGTAAATAGAGTAAATATTTATTTCAGTGAAGCCAAACTGTTTTTCTCTCCATGTCATAATGGGGTGATATGATGCAATTGACTTATACTCACTGTTTGGAGGGTCATCTGGGGGAATAGAGCCAAAGCTGAGGCTCAGAATCAGGTGCTGCTCTCTGCAGGTCAGGCATTCTGCAGAGTTGTGAACCAGATTAACCTCAGTGAAGGGAAATTCTTATTGCCATGAGTAACTTCCAATCCACTATGCAAATATTTATATTTTACTTATGAGGAAGTATTGTGATTTTTGAGCAAGCACTGGCATTCATCTTGGAGTGGGCCCTCTCATGCACTTGATTATTGAGAACTTTCTCCTTAATAGGTGACCTTTGCTACTGTTCCTTTCTGCTAACCTAACATATTTTCACATTCTATGTGTCATTTATTCTGTTTAAATGAAAGTGCTCAAATCATCCAATGGAAACTTTCTTTATCTTGTGTTTATCCAATCTGATCTTTTCAACTGTAACAAGAGGGTTTAACTCATTTACATTATAGTGAAGTACCAAATGAAATAAAAACTAAGTAAATATAATGACAGCAGGCATGCTAACATGATTTGCAAGCTAATTTTGTTTGATAATAAAATATTTGTAGGAGTCTAAATTATGGCATAAAAGCTTCCGGAAATTATTATTTACAGTATTCTTAAATAGAATGCTACTGAAAATGCTAGTTAGTAGATTAGTTGTCTAGTTTTGAACAAAATTTTCAATATTGTTTATGCCATATATTGCATATATTAAGTTAAAAAAAAACATAAAAATAAGTGTTAATGTTTGTGTTTGGATGTTCCCCCAAAGCCTCAAGCAGTCATGGGGCACATTTCTAGAATTTGTGATTAATTCATGGTCCACTGCTGGGATTATGGGTGTGAGTGTTATGCCCACTCTAGGTTGGATATGGCTTACACACAATATAAGGGACACAAATAATCTTCTCTCCATGCTCCTCCCATTTTTCTCTTGTTGTTTTTGGTGCCTTCCAACTGCCATGAACTGTTGCCCTCTGTTATGAGCCACCCTACCTTGCACCCAGAAGATTATGGACTGAAACTTTCAAAAACTGTGACCTAAATAAACCTTTCCTTCCTTAATTTTGAGTGTTGGGTATTTTGTCCCAGCAACGAGAGAGAAAAGTAACCAAGACAAAAATATATGGCTTTATATTTTTTACTTTTCTTTGAAATCTCCTGATATATATCATTTACTTCATCAAATAATAGTTTTAAAAATATCTAAAGAGCAATATCACAAATGTCATTACATGAAAGAGAAAGCTGAGACACAGTCAGTAGTGGGATATCTGAGCCAATTACTTTTTCTGAGAAAAAAACCACCAAGTAAAGCAGGTGGAAGAGTAGTATTGGGATATCTGAGCCCATATGGTCAGATACGAGTTCTAGGCCGAAAAATCAGGAAAGTGGACAAAGAAAATGCATGGAACTGAAAAGGATCCTAAGGGAGTGAATGTAGCAAGAAAAAATAAGCTGATCACGCCTTCCTGTGAGCCAAGAGCAGCCACCATGGGGAACAGGAAGAGAATCAAGAATCCAAATCACACCTTCCTGTGAGTGAAGGGCAGCCACCATGGGCAATGCAGAGAAAATCAAGAAGCCAAGTCATGCTTTCTCATTAACCAGCAGGTGCACACGCTGGGAGACAAGAAGAACATCCCAACCCACCAAACCCCTGGTACACAATGGGTTGGTTTGGAGGAGGTCAGGCTGAGTTAATAGCTAATGAAGTGGAAAAAAAAAACCTTAATGCTTGCATTGTTGGATTGACTTTGCAGGTCTAAAGCTGGTAGTCTGGCATCTATTTGAAAGATAACTATATGGAGATTTCCTTCTGTCTTGTTGTTGAAATCCAATGTTTTGTTCCATTTTATTGTTTTGCTTTATTCCTATCTCTGGTAATCTCAGTAACTATTTTGAAGATAACAATATGTAATATAACAATCATTGATAAATTCCTATCACCTTGTTTTAAAAACCTAAAAATATTATAAAAAGAAAATATTGGTTAAAAATGAAGCCCTGGGTAATTGCAAAATTAGAATTTTAAAATTTAAATATTAAGTTTCTAAGAATGAACAAGTAAAGCAGGTGGAAGAGCATCTGAAATAATAAACCAAAAATGTGCCAACATCCTTTGTATTCTCAACACCACACACAAATTTTTAAAAACTCTACTCTCAGAGGAGAATTTCATTCTTAAACATTTACTTCATCAAACATTAGCTGTATTAAATTGACTCTTAAAATCCTCCCATAACATTCGTTGTGATGAAATAAATGCATTAACACAAGATTGTTGTACGCTTTATGTGCTTTATGCACTTCTGTTGTACTATGAAGTATGGTGACTGTTTTACAGACAAATATTTGCATAATTAGCTATGTTGAGAATGAACTAGTTATGCCTGGACACCAGGGCATACCACATTTATTTGAAAGATGACTTCCAAATCATGGTTATTAAATTTCTGTAGTTACCAGGCATTTCTGGATAATAAGCCAAATGAGCCTTCAGTTCAAGAAAATCAGATTGTTAATGTTTGTTGTTAATGATAAAATCTGCGCTTAGAAGTGAAAATCAGAAATTTGGAAAGCATTCCTCCACTACTAATTTGCTTAGTTTTTCAATTCTTAAAGACTTTGCTTACACTATCAGTAATGATATTTAAAATATAATATTTTGATATTATGTAAGGAAATATGTTAACACCTGAAATATCTTTAATTCAAAAAATAAATGTTTTACAGGTGCTATTTAAAGATATTACAAAATCATACAACTTTAAAATACCTATTCAAAGTGAAAAATAGTCCAACAGATTTTAAGGTAAAAATGTTGAAAAAGTTAATTGACGTGGTTTCAGATTCTCCATTACAACTGTCTTCTGATATATTAAAACTTGTCAAAGAATAGCTACAATGACATGAAAAGGTTATTATATTAATTCTTTTATTTTTATATAATATTAATTAAAAATTGGCATGTGGCTTATTTGCCCAATGAGACAAGATGAAATTTCTTGGTTTAAAAAATTCTGGAAGGTATTTTAGTCAGCTTCAAACAAGATAAAGCATTCAAAAATAAATAAATACATGACATTCAAAAAAATGAATTGCTTTTCTAGAATTTTATTTTGTTATAGGAAAATGTGTGCTTGTGGCTGCTCCAGGCATTTTTATGATCGCAAAAGGATAAGCCTGCAGACAAAAGCCAACAGGGTATGCCAGAGATATAGCTCAGTGGTACAAGTGCCTGCCTGGCAAGCACAAGGTCCTGCGTTTGGTTCCCTGTATAAAAATTTAAAAAAATGCCAACAGATCAGAAGGAAAATGTAAAGCACTAAGACTAAAGCAAGTAACTCAAACCTACTTCTGATTTCTTTTTCCTTTCTTTTGTCTTTTTGAGACAGGATTTCACCGTGAAGGTCAGGCTGGATTTGAATTCACTTTGTAGCCCAGGAAGGCCTTAAACTTACTGCAATCCTCTTGGCTCAGTCTCCCTAGTGCTGAGATTATAGGAGTGTGCCACCACGCTCAGCATGACTTGTCTTTATGTGACTCAGTGGACCCACTTATTGTCCATGATATTTTGAGACAAAAATTACCCTAAATGGCATAGAATGGACAGTTATATGACCATTGTAGAGTTTACCTTTGTAACCACTTGTTTACAGACAAATATTTGAAATATGTTCTATATCTCTTTCCAAAACGAAAACCATTATGATTTAATAGTAAATAAAATACTTTACCCAATTGGTTCTATATAGCAACATATACCTTAAACATCAGATAAATAATAAACACTTTGTACTTCATTCCATACCTAATTAGAAGCTACCTCCTAATTGTAGTCTAGTTCTCATGTAAGCCAGTTAGACACAGATTTCACAGCATAGCCCAAATAAATATCATGTCTCATATAACATGATAGTCAATATAATAAAAATGTTGATATGTGATGTGTATTCCAGTCGTACTTTTTTTTGGCATTGTGGCCTATAGAGATCCGTTTTCCCATCCTTGTCATGGTCCAGGAAGTTTATGTTTCTAATTCTATGGAAAAATCATTGGAATTCTAGCAAGATAATTCCAATTTACCACTTCCAGTGCAACACATGGTGACAATAAAGACACTAAGATATATTTATAATTAGGGGCGGTCAAGGGATCCTAAATCAGGCCAGGAAGAAGGTTCATTGGAACAAAGGCCTCAACCCAGGGCCTAACCCACATTTTATTAATTCATGAAGAAAGGAGTGGATAGAGGATGAGTGGGGGGAATTACATGAGTACTGAGTTGGACTAGATAGGAGTCCAGAGAGCTCCTCTGCAATATGCAGAGGGAAGGATATGCAGAATGACCAATCTGCACAACACAACTGAGGTAGCCTTTAATGTTTAGGTGGCAGTGCTTCAGTTCTGATGTGCAAACGTTTTCTGCCCTGGGAAGTCATTGCTTCTTATCTTGAATCTCAAACCCGGCTGACAGCCCTGGATTGGTAGCTGTGCATCCAGCCAGGCTCAGTCATGTTTAGGAAGACACTGAGGGGAAGAAACAGTGACTGTTGCCTAGCTTCAGAGATTATGCATCAGCACCTCAGCTAGCCCTACTTACATTCCTTAGCACCAATTTAAGGGAAAATAAAATGGCTTAGCAAACTCTGTATATATCAGTACATGGAGACAAGGGCCAGGTTTAGACAAAGTAGAGGTAATTGCTCTTTATTCAAGAAGAGTCATCCATGTGGTCCTCTAAAGTGAGCTTTCACATTTTAAAGTGAAACATGAAATACTTAATCTGAAATTTAGTTTTAGGATGAGATAGTTTTCAAATCTGATTATTTATGTATTATACTTTAATAGTTTGACTTTAAAACTACCCCAAAGGAGACCAACCATAGGGACAAGCTTGTTAGACAAATCAATATTAACAGCTGCTGGACTTTATTCGCCAATTCATGATAATCGACTTCATATTTTGAGAACATTTATATCTCAGTCACATCACTATTGACATTTAGGCTACATAATTCTCTATTGTACCTGTCCCATACATAGTGGAAGGTTTTGCAGGATCTCTCATTTCTACTCACTAGATGCAATAATAATTTCTCAATCAGTTGTGACAAGTAAAAATGTTTACAGATATTGTTAAATGCTCCCTCAGGTCAAAGTCACCATCTTACCCCATTGGAAACCATTATTCTATGAATAAATCAAATTAATTTGTTGTTGTTGTTTTGTTTTGCTGATTTCATCTGTCACTTGTAGCATAACTCAAAAGAAAGGTTATATTTACTTTTACTGTCACTTTTCTATCCTTGGGAAACACAGTTGAAGCTGTCTATTCTTCCTTTCCCATATTAGCTGAGCTTACGGGATCTTCAGCCTTAGAAAGAGGTTTATGTAGCATACTTTACAAAGAAGATAAAGGGGAAAAAGAGAAAGCATTCCCATAGTATGTCATTATGGTATAAACATTTATTTTTAAAAGTCTATATAGAATGAGTAGCTATGTTTGATTATAAATGCAAAGTAATGATTAATGATTCTGGCTTACATGTATTATAATCCTGGTGACATTACATGTCTTACTCAAAATTATACCCCCAGTACTTAAAGAAGGATTTTCATTCTTGACAGGCATTCAATATATTTCTAATGAATCAGCTGCATAATGCTCTTATAGTGAAGCCTAAAGCTACAAAACAGAAATTAAGTTTAAAAGCAATCAAGAAATAAAAAATGATATGCAATCACAACAATAAGCATTTAAAATATGAGGAAATAACACCAAAGTAAATGCCAAGTTTATGAAAATTTAAAACTTAAAAATGAACTATGCAACCAAAAAAAAAAAAAAAGAGCCAGGGATTTAGCTCAGTGGCTTAAGCACCTGCCTGGCAAGAGCAAGGTTGTGAGTTTGATCCCCAGTACCCCCCCCAAAAAACAAAAACAAAACAAAACAAAAAAAAACCTACACAAATACTAGAAAAGTATAGGCAATTTAATTCAAAATTCTTCAAGTGAGGACAGTCATTCTAAACATGATACAAAATTCAGAAACTATAAAGGAAAAGAGATATAAATCTTATTTGAAGTATTAAAATGTCTTACTGGGAAAAATGCAGTAAAATTCTACAAAAAAATTGGGGGAAATATAAATAGATGTAAAACACAAATAATTGACCCAAAGTTTCTGCTCTTTCACGAAAAGTGCTTGGTAAATTTCAGAGTCACCCTTGAATATTGTCTTTCACTCCATCCAGTCTATTAGTACAGTCTATCAATTCACGTTTAAAGCATATACAGAATCAGGGCGCTTGTCACCTCCTCCACTCCAAACATGCATGTGCAAAGCATCAGAGTCTGCAGCCAAAATTATTATTCACCTGTATGCCTCCTACACCACTTTTCTCTGCCCACCCAGAGTACAATCTCAACACGGCAGCCAGATTGATTCTGTTAACAAAGCTGTCGGTCACTTCTATACCAAAACCTTTTCAAAGGGTTTCCAAGTGGGTGCAACATGAAAACCAAAGATCCTTACAGTGGTTTGCAGCATCCTTAGCAGCCTGGTTCACTTGCCCACTCATTGCCAAAATGATCTTGGGCCTTACACGGCTGCTATCATTTACTGCTCAGCTCTAGCCACCCTGGCATCATGTAATAATCGCTCCTCAGGACCTGGGTGCCTGTAGCTCCTCAGTGTGATTGTTCTTACCCAAGTATCACACAAACATTTGATCCTTCAGGTCTTTATGCAAATATGCTATCTCTTTGAAGCTTTCCCTGGCTGTAACATTTCCTAGCTCCATCTGAAGTCTCAAATTCCCTGTCCCACTTTTATTATCACTTTTCCCCACTGAGCTAATCACTTTTTAACATTCTAAAGCTGGGATATTTATCTCATTCATTTTAGTTTACCATAACAGATTTTCATCTGTTTTTGTTAGCTGATATGTTCTTAGCTTCTCCAGTTATGTCTAGCATATTGTTGAGTTTAAGTTAATAATTGTTAAATGAATGCTGAGTAGAACTGGTGAGGAAAAAGGGAACTCTGTATAACAACAAGCAAATCATCATTCAGAAAAAGTTAAAAAAGTGAAAGATGTTTGGCTTTATTATTTACCTTTTTTTTATTTTAAAGAAGATAAAACCAAGGAAATTAAAACAGAATAAAATCAATCAAAATAAACCAGTATAAGTGATATAGGACTTCAAAACCTTATGAAATAGTTTCCATAATGACTTTTACTGTCTTCAAAATAGCTGCAGATATCTTTGAACATAGTAAAAATTGAACAGAACAGAATAGAAAAGAAACAATGAAGTCAAAACAATGAATGCAATAAAGGACTTCAAAACAAGCCACTAGTAAATCCAAAACAGCTACCATACTACGCCTTGCTATCTTTGAAATCACTGCTTATGCCATCCAATTTAACATAAACAAAGCAAAAGAGAATTAAACCCAACCCAACAAAACAGTGAAAATGATATTGTTTCCAGGTGGGGATCACCTCCTAATGAGGCCTGGTTCTCTCCGCCGCCATAGTCCATGGATGGTGCTGACTCACGGAGAGAGGCTTGGGTCTGGCTGTCCCCACTCAGGCAGTGGCCCATGCATGGCACTGATTTCCTGGGCCTCTCTCTGTGAGTCAGCACTATTCAAAGACTGTGGGTGGGGGAGAACCAGGCCTCACCAGGAGATGATCCCTGCCTGAAAACCAGCACCATGCGCGGGCTGCTGCCACAGTGGGGACAGCCAGCTCAAGTTATTCACATAATTTCTGTCATCCTCACTGTCACTCATCCCTGAGCCACTCCCTTTCTTCGCAAGATAATAAATTCTGGGAGAGACCTAGGATCAGGGCCTTTGTCCACACATGCTCGTGGGGACTGGACTTAGGACCCCTTGGCTGCCCTTAACTTGGAACATGTCTTGGTGTCTTTACTCTCACCATGGGTTGCATTGGTGGTGGTAGACTGGAATTAACTTGCTAAGATTCCAATAACGTCTCAATGGGATTACAAATATAACTTTTTGGATTGTGAGGAAAACTAGAAAGAGGATTGCAATGTTTAGATGACTGTACACAATATCTGGGATTACAATATTGTAGGTTATCATTTTTTGTGAAAGTATAACACACTTTTGTCTGAAAGCATGCTTCACATAAAACAAAACATGTCTAGAACGATGTAACCCACTTTTTCATGCACATTGTGTGAATTCATCACATCAGGAAAGATACATTCAAATATTTGTGAAGTCAAGTTTATTATTTGAACTCCTACAAGTTTATTTCAAAATTAAATAGTAAGTAGTTTCTAAGATAGCCAAAGAATATACAGATGAAGGACAAATTTTCAAATTATAAATTTCTGTGGTTATGTTTGGTCTGCTGAGAGTATAAAAAGAAATCTGTGAGGAAACTTTAAAAATTATCAGAAGATGAAATATCTACAACTACTGTAGTTTAGAATCATTAAACACTCAGAAGACAAAATTATTGAAAATATCATTTTCCCATTAGAAATATATTATTAGAACATTTATCTACACTATAGCATGTATAATCCTCTAAATCTTGTTTAAAAATACTTTTCTTCTGCTGGTCAACATCTGCTTCAGTCTAGCTGCATGCTAGCAGAACAAACAATTGAAGATAGATCTGAAGCCAACTTTTGTATTCTGTACACAGTACAGTAATCTGTAATTACAGAACCACCTTTTAGCAAACTGGTTTTAAGAAATACCTTGTGTGAAACTAACTCTCAGTTTTAACAAGCAATAAAAAGATGGAGTGGAAAGTTATGAAGCATACATAAGGGATTATAAATAACCAATAGAGTTATCTATTTTCTGTATATCATGTGGATTTGATGACATGGAATAGAATGACAAGGTCATTCTTGCATCTTTATTCAGATTTCTTACCTTAAAAGAAAAGTTATTAATGCTTCTTTTCTCAGTTCTTAGGATTTTTCCCTAAACACAATTTATCATTGATAGTATCTATCACAACTTATACAGTCTTAGATGGTTTGGGTAAACTGCACTAAGATATTGGCCATTTAGTTTTTAGCTATTCTAGAACTCGTTATTTTAGACACTTTTGCCTACCATCTTAGGCAATATTCTGCCTACCATCTTAGGCAATATTCTGCCTGCACTATTTCAATGGCAGGATGTGGAGCTAGTGTGGAGGAGACAGAGAAGGAAAGTTTTATTGGGGACTGCAGCCAGCCTATACGCATGAATGTTTGTCAGTGTATGTCACATAGCACATACAGACAGCATATTAATTTACAGAACCACATGGTAACCTACTCCAAAATGGCTTTTAAACATGAAAGGGTAAGGCAAGTGAATAAGCTAGATAAGACATTAACCCTACCAAGAAGACAAACACATGAGCTAGCTTAGACAAAAGCATCTCAGCACAGAAATTACATTTCACCTAAACTGCAGTATTTCTAGCTTCTTTTGAAATAACATCCACATTCTTCAACCATAGAATGACATTTTTACAGGGAAGCTACCAATTATCATCCAGTAGCAGCTGCTTTTATAGAGGGTACATTCTACCCACTATCAATAAGCTCCATTCCAGCCAAATGATTCCTTTGTACAAGTTAGAAAGGGCTGCCTTTTTCAAGAAAATTTAATGTAATGCCCAGAAAATTGTCTTCATGGTACTATTGATCCACAAAGGTTAGAAACGTGAATGGAGCTCCCTGGGGTTGCTCACTGGTTATGGGAACCAAGGTTCCGCTACTCACTTATGACATCTGGCTTCAGGAGATTTAGACTAGCAAGGGAGTGGACCAATAGAAGATCTATTCTTTTGTCATTCTGGTCCAAATTGGTATCATTTGTTTCTTTCTTTTTTTTCCTTCCTTCTCTCCTACTCTTCTTTTTCTCTTTCTGTCTATTATATATGCACACATACATAGCATATACAGAAACACACAAATGCAACAGTTTTAAAATTTACTGTTAAATGAGTACAAGCCAATTGATATATAATTTTGAATCAAAACCAAACCAAATGAAAATTTCTGAGTCATGATCTCCTGTCTGTGGATCTGAAATTTTAAAAGCAGTACGCATTTTTGAAGGTAAATGGAGAAAGGAGAGTTAGGGAGTGTATTAATTCAACTGTACTTCATGTAAATTACTAAATAGCTCTTAGCTCAGAAGAAATGTCAGTTCAAAAAATTTTCTATTTGTATTATTTAGCTTATTTACCTCTATACATACTTTTGCAAAAACAATTTCAAATGCAGTATCCCCATCAACACTTCTCACTTTGAAATATTTTACCATTTATACTTTTCCCCAAAACAAGGAAGTTAGGGTGGATAACAAAATAAATCTGTACATAAGAAAGCCATAAGAAAAATATAGGTAGGAAAATAAATGGATCCAAGAATTAAATTGTGAAACAAAATATCTTCATAATAGAGATCTTATATCAATGTTATGTGTAAAATAGGAATCCATTTTACTCATATTGTTAGACAAATGTAATATCTGAGTATTTCTTATTAAAATTTTACTCTTATGCTTATTAACATGAAATCAGTGTTTGTAGAGGGGAATCTTCCTGTGTTACTAGGCAGGTTAGCTTTGAAATACTTTTTTGGAATAGATGCTGTATTTGAATCTGTGAAATCAAATTGCTTTGATTCTCTTTTGAATCCCACCATGGCCTCCCTAGAATGTTTGTTTCTGAGAGTTTTGAACTCTGTGAAGATACATCCTTATGCCTGTCACTGAAAAACTCTCTCATCCACTTATTTTGCATAACTGCCTGATAAGAAAAAAATCAGAGACTATATAGAAAAAAACATCCCTTACAAAGAATGGAAGGAGAAAGGCCAACTGAAATCTCACCAGTCTTTTGACTCACATTGGTTTGCATGTCAGAAGGTTAGATTCTCAGAGACTTATAAGTAATTTTTCCAGGAACAGAATGAGTGGGAGTGAAATGGGGTGTTCTAGTCATCTCCTGGGCTTCTCTTGATCCTAAACGGAAGTGACAAATTAATACTTGAAATTTTGAACAAAAGTCATTTTCTTTCTTGGTAAGAGTATGACTAAAGCTGTGAGTACTACACATGTCATACTTGTCACCTTGGAGAAAAAAAAGGGGCTGAAAGATCCAGGAGGACGGAGGACAAGAAAAAGTGGATATCTGACATATGCCTGCTTTATGTTAAAGTTTTGAACTATGTGATTAAATTATCAACTCAAAAATTGAATTTAAAATTTAATAAGTGAGAAAGGAGGGAGACAGTACACAGAAAAGATGGTGGACCAGTAGGTAGCAGGAGAGGGACCCTCTCTGAGAGAGACAGCTCAAATGCCAGAATAAAACACTCTGGAGAGACTCAAACAGAGAGAGATGGACTCTCACAACCTATGAAGAAACTGAAGTGCAAAAACTGCTCGAATATGAGGTCCTGGGGCTACCATCAGTGAAAGCGATCGCGCCAAAGAGACTGGCTTGAGCCACCAGAGCGCGGAGCTGAACAGCTCTGCATGCAGCTCGCCCAGACCGGCCCTGCACGTGACCCAACCAGAGGCACCATTAATTCACACTGCAGCTGCACTGAAGTCGGAGGTCAGGGACCCCAGCAGTTTTCTGGGACTGGCATCAACACGCGGTGAGTGATGGGAATAAGACCCTCCCACGGGAAAGGGGAAACCGACTGGACGACATGTTGGATTTGTGCAGGAGAGCCCTAACTCCATAAGGAAGTGGCTTTAGCTGGTTGCTCCCCTCACCAAGCAGATTGGTGGAATCTGCTTGGACTAGGTCGCGCCCCTAGCGGGGACACAGTGAGTCACCACAAATTACTTTCCTGAGATCAGTGCACACTAACGCAGTGAAGGCCTGCAAAGGTTGACTGGCCCAGAGGGGAGGAGCTAGCACACACTGCCTGAAGGTGAACTCTAATCTCTGACAACTTATTGAAGAGGGCTAAAGCTCCTAGCCTGCGCCCTCTAGAGGAGCCTTAACCAACAAGAAAAGGGTCTGGGAATTACACTGTACACTTGTATGGAAGGAACCAAAAACATGACGAAAGGGAGAAATAAGAAAAAAACCCAAACCCCCAACACTGAGAACATTGATCCAAGAGTTGTAAATACAAAAGAGAATGAGGTCAGCAAAAATGCAACATCAAACACAGCATTAGCAGATATAAAGAGATATCTTCAGGACCTCGTAAGCAGGACCAAAACTGAAATATTAATTCAAATTAAACAAGAGATAAGTAGATTAATAAAAGAAAGGCTGGGCACTTCTCAAGAAGACACAGACAGAGGAATGGAGGAACACAAAAGGAGAGAAAAATTTAATGAAGAATATAGAAAAAACCTAGAATACATGAAGCAGATTCAAAGAGATTATCAGGAAACTAAAGAATCCATAGAAATCTGGCAAAACTGCTTGAAAGAAACCAAAGATAGATTATCAAAAATTGAACACAGGCTTGCAATGTGTGATCATGAAAGGGAAGATCTCTTAAAAATAACAAGGGAGCAGGCAGTAAGATACAAAGACTGGAAGACAACAAGAGGATCTATAACTTAAGAATAAAGTATGTGAATGAAGAAGCAGGAATCAAAACAGAGGAATTACAATGGCTATTCACAGAAATTATTAAGGAAAATTTCCCAAGCATAGAAAAAAGAAATGATATGCAGAGGTATGAAGCTTACAGAACTCCAGCCACCTACAACCAAAACAGAGCTACACCCAGACACATAATAATCAAGATCCCAGAAATTCAATATAAGAACAGAATATTAAAAGCCATCAGAGAAAAGAAACAGATCACCTATAAAGGAAAACCCATCAAAATCATGGCAGACTTCTTGACACAGACCATCAGGTCAAGAAGAGCTTCGAGTGAAGCAATTCAAGTTCTGAAGGAGAAAAATCTACAGCCCAGATTGATGTATCCTGCAAAACTCTCTCTAGAAATTAATGGAGAAACAAGATGCTTCCATGACAAAGAGGAACTGAGAGAATTTGTGACCACCAGTCCAACCCTACAAAAAATACTGAGGACATTCTAGGGAGAGAGAACAAGAATATGAGCATTTCAGGAACAGTGGCAGAGAGGCCTCAGTGAATGGGGCAGGCAGTGGTGTGGAACAGAAATATAGACAACCAATGGCAGAAAAACAGAATAGCAGAAATAAGGCAGAGAAGATTGGCTGTAATCTCTAGTACAGATGGCCTTGAAATAGTAACAGAGAAAAACACAGGCAGATTAGATCAGGAGATAGGGTCCATTGAGATGTTCTATATAGGGAGGCAGTGCACCCCATGGGAGTGAAACAAGCAGTGCACCCCATGGGAGTGAAAGGGGAGGAATTGTCTAAAAAAGGGAAGCAGAGGATATTGTTAATTGGGTAACAAGATTTAAAATTTACATTATTCTCACCACTCTGCTTGGATGGATTACATGCTGTTCCAGTTTGTCTACTTACACTAGACTTGAGGACATGGTCAGCTATCCCCAAAATAAGAGGACATATTATGGTAATCATCCCTAATTTCCTATCAACTTAATCTGAAGCCCTTTATAACTTATACTGTCTTATTATGGCTGATCTTATTTGAATCAGGTTTGTTAGACTGCTAATTTGTATTGACTGATTTTATTTGAATCTGTTATGATGGATAGCATCAAGTCTAAGAGTATAGGCAACTACACTGAAGATGACAAGATTCACTAAGATACCCACTCTGGTTTGATTATTACTTGCTTTTGAAGTCTTATAATGTCTCCAATGCTTCATTTTTATTAATGTTGCTATATACTGCTGAGACATCATGGTAACCATTGTAGACCACCTAGTATAGCATTTTTATGTGACTTTTTGCCTCATGTTTTTCTAGGAATTGTTTTGTTTTATCTTGCTTTGTTTTGTTTTTACCTCTAATGCAGAAAGGATAGATATACATTTAGAGACTCATGCATGGGTAGAGCTTATAAACAGTTTACAAGAACCAACTATATAACACATGTTGAAATGAACAACTACTTTGAAGAAAAAGAGACACTACAATACCCAGTGCTGATTTCACAATGTCATGATGTGAAATCCAGCAAAACTATCACTTTTTGTTTAAAGTGATTTTAGCTTGCTTTGTCTTGTGTAGGTTCAACACATATGAAGGTATGGACAGCTGTTTTGAGGAGAATGAGAGACACTATGACAGCCATTCTTGGCTTCCCTAATGTCTGGTCTTGAAGACCTGAAATGGCCTCCTCGTCCTGCTCAGATCAATTCCATACTAGGTTGTTTCATGTGAATTCCCTGTATGTGACAATATGGACAACTATTTGGAAGAGAACAAGAGTCAATATGATAGAGAGTGAATATCTCCGATTGTCTGGTTTTGAGATTTATGTCTCTTACATTGCTTTCTTGTGATCCACTTTGTTTTGTTTTGTTGTGTTCAATTTTACCCTTTGATATAATTGCATGTATATTTGAGAGGGTAAGATAGATGACCATATTGCTGTTTTTGTTAGATCATGGAGCAGAACTGTTAACAGTCTCACTGTTTGAATGCCTACTTTACATGTTTTAACTTTGTAATTTGAACAACTATTTCCAAGAAGTCAGTATGTAATTTTTCAAGTAATAATTTCTTAGGATTTTTTGTTGTTGTTCTTTTCCTTTTTTTCCTTGGCATTCTGTATTGTTGATACCCTTTATTCTGTTTTGTTTTGTTTTTTCTCTTTAAATAAAATTTAAAAAAATAAAATTTAAAAAATGAAAGGAGGGAGAGTAAGAAGGAGATAAAGGATTGGAAAGGAGTCAGCTATGGTACACAAAAGGTAAACATATCTAATATAGAAAATGAGTGCTTTAAATACAATTTTAAAAAAAAAGAAAATGAGTGGAAGGGGATCATTATGCATTTTATAGAAGTTATGTTTAGTACCAGGCTCTCATCTCTGTGACTATGTACAAAATAAACTTTAAATAAACAATATCAGGTGACCAATTGAAATTTAGAGTGAGGAGTAGGCACTAAACAGTAATCAGTTATTCTTTTTCAGAATGGAAGAACCAGGTACACATTGTAGCTACATCTGTTTGTAAGTAATTTTCTATAAAATTTATGTGAATAATTGCAATTTACACATCCTGTCACACACACAAATCCACTTGAATGGTAGAGTTAATTTTTGCCTTTTAATATTTAGAACTATCATTTTTAAGAAGCATTCCTAAATCCAGTTCCCTTTCTGCATGATGTACTTTTTATTTGTTCATATGAAACTCTAAAATCTACTATGCAGCTACAACTATAAACCCTTTATGAAACAGTTTAAACATACTTGGCAACTAAACATTGTCTGAAATTCCAAAGACTGCAGAATACTTGCCAGCACTTTTAGCACTCATTTAATAAATCTCCATCTATTATTTTCCTTTTTCTTTTTTCACAAAATATTGAAAAGGGAATTTTTGTGAAAGAGTTCAAATAATCAAGGTAATATAATAGGTCACTTGGTCTCTGTGCCACTAATGTAATAATTAACAGTCTTTACAAACTGGAGAAATGAAAGATACATGCTTTTTCTATTCTGGGCATGTGAGATGCTAGTAGATTTTTACCAAATGAATCTTCATTACAAAATCAATTTTTGAGTTCACCAGTTTCTGTGGCTTAAATATTCCCAGCATGACCTATTTTAAATACCAATATTCTAACCTTCAATGAATCTATCCTCCACATCAATTCCTGTCCCCTCTTTACTATGTACTCAGAAATTAGTTGAGCTATCAGTGTTTCTGATTGGCAACAGCAACCACCCTACCCCAAATCCAGTCTGAATCCTTCATCTAGCTTCAGTTATATAGTCAAAAACAATTTTCTAAAATGCAAAGGTCCAATATTAAAATGTCTTTTGCTAACATCAGACAATGCTGAAAGTCCTGTAGTGGCCAAAATGGTCCAGTTGATTTCCTCCATATCTGTATTTGACTCAGTCACATTGGTTGGCTTAAAGTTTCACCATAACTTCCCCTCACATCTCTGTGTGTCTGCATCACCTTTAATTTTTTTTATCATTAGTACTTTTGTGGAAGTTCTTTTCTGTACTTGAATACTTTCCTTCTTTCTCATTACAGATAATTCGTTAGTGTCTGAATTTTCTGTTTTTAAGCTTCCCTAAAACTTTGAACCTTAAGTATGCTGGTGCAACCACATGGAAATGTCTTATGACAATGATTTCTTCATTACTCCACTGATGTTCACAGCAGAACATGCAGTTAGCGTGTGGCCCAGTAGGAGAAGGTGGGTAACTGGTGATGTGCCATCAGAGGGCGCATCTCTTCCTGGTGCTCCTGCCCTGCTTGCTCTGCTTCTCAGTTATCATGAAGTGATCAGTTTTGCCTTCCACGCCCTTCCGCATGATGATTCTGTCTTGTAACCTGCTGACCATGGGCTCAACCTGTGGAAGTGTGAGCCAAAAATAAAATACTCCTTTAATTTGCAGATGTCAAATAACGTCTCAGCAATGGGAAAACTGGCTGACGTAGGCACCATGTTTGTTTATTTTCAGTTTTAATAGAGCATAACTGAAATGTTGTTATGTCTCAAAACTGAAACTATTGCCAGTTTTAAGAATATGCCTGTAATGTATTACCTATAGAATAAATGTGGTAGAACCATGCATAAAACATGTCTCAGAGAATTTCAAATTTTTACTATTCTGTATCAGTTTATTTTTTATTTTGGTAATTTCTTCAGAAAATAAAATAGTATCTAAAAGCACTTACTAAATTTTCAGTTGACCCAAAGAACAATTGTTACCATCCTGAGATACATACTTAGAATTAAAAACAATCTTTAAAAAAAGAGAAGACATCAGAAATAAAGTCTAGCAAAAGTAAGTTTACAGCAATATCCTTTGGAATACGAAAAGACTTACACAAATAGGAGAAAAGGAATTTTTATAGAAATGCATAAAACTACAAAAGTATAAAAGAATGAAGTGTTATAGACATGCACTAATTCTGCATGATGAATGTAATTATCATGTACTGCAAACATGTAGTAATTAAAATTTAAAGAATTAAAAACCATCTTAGGAGCAAGTAAAAGACTTTAACAAGTAGTCGTGCTGTGATTACTTTACAAACGTGCTTTGACAGCTTATTGGAAGCGCCAAACACATACTGATCATTTATGATATTAAGGAGTAATTGTGTGCTCATAGTTCTTTTAAAGACAAGGATATTGAAAAGAAGAAAAATGGGTGTAAACCATAGAGAAAGAACTGGCTAGATATTCATCACAGTTTTGTGTCCTTAAATTTGGACTCATCTTTGTAAAGCATTTGAAAAAACATTCAAATGAGATTAGAAAGGATTCACAACATTGATTTAAAAGTTAAAAAAATTACTGTAAAAATGGACCAAAGAAATCGCAATGATTTAATTGAATAAAGGATGAATAGAGGCTGGTTCTAATACATACAAATCTTTTTCTGAAAGCCTTAAAGCCAAGTAATATGACTTAGACCTCAGAAAATCAGCTCTGCTCCAATGGCCTCCACCAGGGTCTGGGGGAGGACTCCACCAAACACATTAATATTTCTGCAGCCAGTCACGTAAATAGTGTCTTTGGTGAGAGGAAGGAAAACTGTAAGTAGCTTTTCATTACTTCGAGTTAGGTCAGGTTTTGCCATCAAACAAGGTAAAAATAAAATTCATCTTTCAGAGCTTTTTGGATTTCAGAGTTGTCTTTCTTGTTAATTATAGAATGCAAGATTTAGGCTCAAAAAAGCTTTCAAATGTTCAAAGCTGTAAAAAGTCTTGCCTTGTAATTATTCTTACTTATTTGTATATAGAAATATTTTCAGAAATAGTTCATGTATCTCTTCAATTCAAAACTAAATATAATAAAATATTGCTATAAACTCATATCACTTTGCATTTTTCCTACATGTCATCAGTCTTCATTCTTGCTGAATCTTTTTCCAATTTCTTTTCTGCCCGATGATAGCTCAACTTTTGCTGAAAAATTTCCTGCTGACCCACCTCGTTCATAAAACCATTATATATCATCTGTTCTGGACCTATGAAATATAGTGCTCCAGGATTTGCTTAATTATTTTTTTGATATTCCTGTTTCATCCCACCCTTAACCTATACTTTGATCTATTATTTTCTTCCATGAGGTCTCAGGTCTTACACGTGACTATAAAGCAAAACAAATCAAACTAGGCCTGGTGGTACATGTCTTTAATCTCAGTACTTGGGGAAGCTGGGAGGGTCACAAGTTTGAACCTTGTCTGGGCGACTTAGGAAGATTCTATTATAAAATAAATAATTAAAGGAGAGCTAGGGATCAACACCCAGTACCACACACAAACACACACACACACACACACACACACACACACACACACGGAGATTAGCTATATTTTAGGATAGTAATAAATTTTACTTTATTTTTTTTATTTGAAAGAGAATAAAACAAAAGGGGGCAGTACAGAGCAGATCAGAACAGGAAAACATAGGCAACACAGTACTTTACATTAAGTCAACTGGACATCAACAATATCTAACACCATATCTCTTACTCTGCTATAGTTGAGCATAGTTTCAAATACAATATTATCAAACATAACACAGTACTAGTATAAAGCCATGCATAGAGTGAAAGAATTACAGGACTTTCTGAACTAAATAACAGAAAATGATCAATGGGTACTATAATATCTCATTTTTGATAAAAAAGAAAAAAATTTGTTTGAACTATCACACATATTCAAATTCCTATAAGACACAATGTGGTAGATAGAACCAATGGTAGTAGAACAAAAAAGCATGGTAGGACTTCTAAGAAGGATAATATTGAATCAGCAATAGCTGTCATAATGTTTTCTTCAAAACAGCTGTTCATATCATCACGTATGATATAGTCAAACAAAACAGGATAACACCATTCCAACTGATAATTTAAAACTTTGAAAGACTTCGAAGCTATGAGATGGGGACTCATGCTTACCATAAAGTCTTATATACTCTTATCATATCTCATATTAGGGAGATTATATGGTATTTACCCTTGTGAGTTTGGTTTATTTCACTTAAGAGAATGGTCTCAGGTCATGTCCATTTATTTATAAATATCTCGATGTGATCATTCTTTGTAGCTGAGTAGTACCCCATTGTATAAAAATGCCACAACTTTTTTAACCATTCCTCAGTTGATGGGCACTTAGGTTGTTTCCAAGATCTGGCTATTACAAATTGTGCTGCTATAAACAGGGGTGCACATATATCACTGTGGTATGATGTTTTCAGTTCTTCTGGGAATATGCCTAGAAGTGGAATAGCTGGATCAAATGGGACTTCCATACCCAGCTTTTTGAGGAATCTCCAGACTGACCTCCACAGTGGTTGCACCAGTCGACACTCCCACCAACAGTGCAGAAGAGTTCCTTTTTCTCCACAGCCTCTCCAACACTTGTTGTTGGTAGTGTTTTCTATCTTGGCCATTCTTTCTGGAGTGAGATGGAATATCAGTGTGGGTTTAATTTGCATTTCTCTCATGACTAATGATGATGAACATTTTTTCATGTATTTATTTGCCATTCGTATTTCTTCATCTGAGAACTGTGTATTCATTTCAGATGCCCATTTTTGGATTGGGTCTTTGAATTTCGAGGGTCTGATTTTTTTAAATTCTTTATAAGTTCTAGACAAAAGTCCTTTGAGGCGCTGTCCATGAAGATTTTTTTTCCCAATTTGTGGGTTTTCTTTTCACTCTGCTGGAAACCTCTTTTGACATGCAGAAACTCTTTAATAAGATGTGGTCCCAGTTATTGATTCTGGGAAGTACTTCCTGTGTACTTTGGTTCTTGTTCATGAATTCTCTTCCTACCCCTATATCTTTGAGGTTTTTACCTACTTTGTCTTCCAGCAGTTTTAGTG